>JAODAL010077942.1:0-13095 GCA_025379985.1 Phyllomedusa bahiana
AAGGGCCCAGAAGGGGCCCAATCCTTTTCAACATTTTCATTAACATCTTACCCATGGTTTTGCCCCGTTAAATTTAAACGATTTTTTGCAGCATATAAGCTTTTGTAAAGAAATTTCAACACAAAAAGGGGATAATTTTTTATTAAAAAGGGGATCTGTATAAGTTGGGGGCCCGGGGCAGGGAAATGGCAGATGGGGATTTTCTACGAAAAATGCAAGGTTTTGCACATGGGGAAAAAGAAATCCTTTACATGACTACATGTTAAAGGGAAAAAGGTGGGAAAAAAAGTGACATGGGGGGGGGAAGGGGGGGGAATTGGGAACCCAAAGGTGGACAGTAAACTTAATTGTACCCGCCAGTGTCAGCCCGCGCTGCCAGGAAAATAGGTTCATGGGGGCTTTTAAAAGGGGGGCATAGGGCCCCTTTTGAAAAAATTTATTCTCCCATTATAAAATTTAACTGGTTAGACCACCATGGAATATTTTAAGAAAAAAGGGTTTTGGGCCCACGGCCCCGGGGTTTGGAAACCCGGGGGTCGCACCCCTTTCCCCGGGGCGGGCCCCCTTTGGGGAGGGGGGGCCCCGCGGACCGCACTGCCAGTCGTGGCGCCACCCCCCCATCCACTCACCGGCCTCGCTCCCCCCGGTCCTCGTCCCCTGCGGGCCCCCGGAAATTTTTGGGGGCGGGGGGGGCGTCCCCCCTTGGGTGCGCGCTTTTTCACGTACTTTTAAAAAGGGGGCAGTGAAACCGGAAATTTTGGGTAATTGCCGGGCGCTGTCCCTATAAAAGGGTTTTCCCCCCCAAACTCACCCCTGCTGGATCAATTTTTGCCTCGTGCCTTAGTTTTTAAAGCTTTCCCCTAAGTGTGTTCTCGCCCTACCGTTTTCCGGGACCTCTTCCCTACTTTCCCCCCGGACTCCAAACCCGCCTCCCCCCCCTGCCCTTTCCCTGCCTGTCCCGACCACAAACCCATTGCCGCCTGCCCTGCCCTTGCCTCCCCAAACACACGTTTCCCCGGGACTAGGTTTTTACCTCGCGGAAACCTGGGGCCCCACCGCAAGCAAGCCCACGTCAGGGGGGACGAAAAGGTTTGCCTCACCCCGCTCCCAAGTCCATCCGCTTTGCGGGGGCTCGGGTTGAAAACCCAGGAGGTTTACTTAGTTTCCCGGGGCCCTTTGGCGTGGCTTAACTTTCATCGCTTCCCGGTTTGGGTCCGGGGATCCATTTACCCACCATTCAGTTAGATCCACCATGGATCCCCCCAAAGGGTTTCCCCTGCCAATCATCGCGGATCTTACGACGTTGGTTCCCCCACAGTCCCAAGCATTTTGGGTAAAGATCTCCCGCCTTTATGCGTAAAGCTCCTCGCATCCCGCAACAGTCTCCACCCTGGGGCCCCCGGGGTTTTGGACTCCTCTACGTCACCGTTCCATTGGCTTAAAAGGGGGACCCAACTTGGGCTCCCTTCCCCATCAGCTTTCCCGGGGGAAACCCCAACTCTCCCCGGGGTTTCATTACCCAGTGTCTATGAAAAATAGAACTGATGGGGATCAGTTTTTTTGGGGAAAGGGTTTCTAAGGGGGCCTTGTGGGGACCTACTTTTGGGAAAGGGGCCGGGTTTGGGGAAACTCCTCTCGGGGCCGGAAAAGCCCCTGTGACTGCGGGATTTTCATCCTTCCTCCGGGAAATTCCGCACCGTTTTCCGAGGAGCCGGCGTGTGTTTTCCTCTGCTGGGGGAACCGCCCCTTGAACCTTCGTAAAGGGTGACCCCCCCGGGGGTTTGACTATGGGTCCCTTTCCGTCCCCTGGTTTGGAGCTCATGTGGAATGATGCCCCCTTGTGCCACTTTCAAAAAGGGCCTGTCCGGGGGGGTTTTTAAAGGGACACTTTGACAGCGGGGAGACCCCCCGTCCTCCCTGAGTGAACAATTTAAAAGTAGCAACCCGTTTTCAGGGTAAGGTTTCGCAGAGAGGCGGGAAAGAGCTGCGTCAGGAAAGGACACTGCACGCCCCCCGTCGGCGCTTTCAGGGCCCGGGTTTTTCAGAATCCCCTTGTTTTCCCCCTTTAAGCCTCTGAGGTGGAACCCAGCAATGGGGGGGCCCCAGTTACCCGGGAGCGGGAAAGCAAAAAACCTCGCCAAAACCGAGAATTTAAATGTCTCTACTGCCCAGCCCAAACCCTTTTCCCGCGAAGCGTCCGCTATGTCCCCAGCGCCCGGGAAACGCTCCCCTAGGACCGTAGGAAAAGGTGGTCCTGGGTGCGGGTTTTCTCCTTTTCCACGTTTGATGATGCCATGGGGGTGAATCTGATGCTGTTTTTTATTCCGGATTCTCCCCTTCCCGGGATTCGGGGTCTGCAGGGAACTTCACCCTTGCCCTTTGGGGTTCCCCCGGGTTCCGAAACCCTGTAGCCCGGATGGAGAACCGCTGTTAAAACCCTTCGCAGGGGGGATTTTCCCCTGGACCCATCCAGTTTTTTCCCCGGCCCGGGGTGAAACTCCGTGGGGGGGTCTGCATAAGGGGGAAGATCACGTTCCCGTTCTGCCCCGTGCTTCCTCGGCGATCCTTTTGGGGGTTTCCCCCTTTTCTGAAAAGTCACCCCCTACGCTCGATTGGAAGCCGGCGAAGTCCTTTTGTTGGGGACCGGAATGCCAAAATGTTCTTGGGGTGCCACCCCGGTTTGCCTACCACTTCTCCCCCTTTCCGTTTGTAAGCCTTGCCGGGCGCCCCCGGAGTACCGGGTTTTGGGGGTTGAAATTCTCCGAAAAAGGGAGGTTGAATCCCCTGCCACCAAACGGCCTTACGACTGTCCTTTTTGACATCCTCCGGGAAAACGGGCCCACCCCGGGGGGGCCCTACCCCTGTCCGTCCCCAGAGACTCGGGCCATTTTCCCCTACATTCGGGGAAATAGCAGAAGGATTCATTAAAAAAGTCCCCCCCCCCCGGAAAGCCGGGTTTTTCTTCGTGCAAAAGAAGGATGGTTACCCCCCTTCCGGGAAAAGGGACTCCCGGGGGTCTAAATAAGCCCCGTAAAAAAAACCGCTCCCCTTCCTCCCACGGGATCTCAGAGCTTTTTAAAAGTCTAAAAGGGGGCAAAGTGTTTTCCCAAGTTGGATCTGCGAGGACCCTACAACCTCACCCGAATTGGGGTGGGGGGATGGTGGAAGCGGCGTTAATCCCCGAGAGGGAAATTTTGGTCCCTCGTGTTTCCCCTTTTCCCGGGCTCTGTAACGCTCCACGGTGTTCCAAGAACTCGTCAAGATGTTTTCCGGGTTTCCTTTTTGGTACACCTGCATCATAGTTTCCCTAATACACCCGTTTTTTCCCCTGATTTTTCAGACTCCCCGGGGCTAAGTACGCCGGGTTCTGAACTTTCTGCGCGAACCGTTTTTGGAAAAACCCCCAAGCGGGGAAAAATGCTTATTCCATCGGACCACCCTACCTTTCCTCGGAAACCATAGTTCGGCTAAAAGGCCTAAAGGAGGGGAACCCAGAAAAAAAACCTCCGGGGTATGCAGTCCCCCGTCCTGTCGATCTTCGGGCAAACAGCGTTTCCTGGGCTTGCGAACAAATTCCCGCCAATTTTTTCCCCGACTTCTCCCCCCTTGGGGGGCCCCTTCGGGGGCCCTTTTCTGGGAAGAATGCGACCCGAGGGGCCCCTTCCGGAGGGAGAAGGCGTTTGTGGTTTCTAAAGATGGCCCCCACAGCTCCTGTCTTGGTCCGCCTGATTCCGAGGGGGTTTTCCCCTTGGGGGTTTGGATCCCCTCTTTTTCCGGGGGGGCAGGGGGGGTCCTCACGCAGAGAAAAGCCCCCAAAGGAAAAGGTTTTCTCACGTGGGTTTTCTAAAAGCCCTTTTCGCCGGTGGAGGGGAAACAATCCCTTTGGGGCCCGGGGGAACCCCTTGGGCATCAATTTGGGCCCCTAGAGGGGGCGACATTCCCTGGGGGGGGTGGGTACCCAATCAACATTTTTAAAGGCCCAAAAAAATTTGTTGTATTTCAGAGGCCCAACGTTTTAAACCCTCGCAAACCGGTGGTTCTTTTTTTCCCCGGGCCACTCAGGGGAAGTTTTTCTGGAGGGGGGGCCCCCCCCAATGGGCTTTTTTGGTGGCTGGTCATCCCGACCCCGGAATTTCTTTTGAATTGTTCTCGGGGCACTAATGGTGGCCAAACCTACAAAAAGGATGTAAAGGATCCCACCCTCCCTGTGCCCACTTGTGTTTCGAACAAGGTCCCACGCCACGGGCCCGCTGACCTCTTGCAATCCTCTGCCTGTCCTGAAATCCCATGGCCCGCACTTTGCTAGGGACTTTCAGGGATTCCCAGTTCCTCGGGGAAATTTCGGCCCTCTGGGGGGGTGCCCGGGAAGGTTTTCTCAAAGATGTCCCAAACTTTTTTTTGGGCCCTTCCCTGGCTCCGTCTGCCCCCCCTTTTGGGGTATTTTTCTTCTGGCATGTTTTCCCGGGTTTTCATGGATACCCTCACATATTGTCCCCGGGCCCCCCCCCCGGTGTTTAAAATTTTTTTCCCTTTTTGGCTGCATTGTGCTCCCATCTGCAAGTCAAGTTGGATTTTTCTCAGCCTATTTACCCCATCCAAAGGGCAGGTGGAGAGGGGGGAACCAGATTTTTTGGGAGAATACCTGCGTTTACTTTGTGTCCCGGGGGTCAGGACAAATGGACCCGGCTGTCCCTGGGCCGAATTTGCATAAAACCATCGGGACTCGGATGCTGCCGGCTTTTCCCCCTTCTTTGTGTTATGGGCCCCCACCCCCACCCCCCCCTTTCCCCCGCCCCCTAAATCGGGGGTGCCGCTGTAATTTACCCGGTTCGGGATAACAAGGCCCTCTGGCGGAAAACGCGACATTCTTACTTTTTGGGCCTCCGGGCCCCCAAAGAAATCTCAGGCGGACAAAAGGGGAAGACCGGGCCCCCACGTTTCTTTCCCGGGGAACCAAATTTGGGGTCTCTTAAAAATATGTTTCCCCGAAGGTCCCCCAGTCTTAAATTGGGCCCCCCCTTCCTCGGGCCCCTTTAAGATTCCCCGGGGAGTTGAAAACCCCCCACATACAAGCTTGTTTTCCTCCCCTCTCTCCGGGCCCCCCAAAGCATTTCTTGTGTCCCCCCTTTAAATCTGGGGAAAACCCGGTTTCTCGGAAGAATGTGACGCCTTCCCCGGGGCCGAATCCGCTGACAACTTCGAGGTAAAGGGCTTTTAGTATGAAAAAGGCAGAGAAGACCCTTTCTTCCTCGGGATTGGAAAGGGGGTTTTGGACCTGAGGAAAAGGGAAAATCCTGGGGCCGGAAAACCAAAATCCTGAATTTGGGACCTCCCTCCTCGATTTTCGGCCTAAAAAAGGGGGGGAGGCCCCCAAGGGGGGGGTACTGTAAGGGGGTTTCGCCGCGGGCCCCCCCGGGGGGTAAAAAGGCGGGGGGGGGGCCCCGCGGACTGCCCCTGCCGGGCGGGGCGCCACCCGTCCCATCCACTCACCTCCCCCGCTCCCCTCCGGGCCTCGTCCCCTGCGGCCGGAATGGGGCGTGCGTGCCCCCTTTGGATGCGCGCTTTCCGTTCATTTAAAAAGGGCAGTGCCCGGTTTAAATTTGGGGAATTGCCGGGCGCTGTCCCTATATAAGTTTTGACCCCCGTCAAAATTCCCTGGGGTTTTGGTTATGTTGCCTCGTGCCTTAGCTTTAAAAAATACCCCAAGTGTGTTCCCCGCCCTACCCCTGTACCGACCCCCTTGCACGTTTTTTCCCGACTCCGAACCCTGCCGCCCCCCAAAAATTTCCGGCCCCGTCCCGACCCCCAACCATTTCCCCCTCCCTGAAAAAAATTTTGCCCGCCCACGACTACGGGTTCCCGGACTACCGCTTCTGGACCTCGCTGCAATCGGCCGCCACCGCAAAGCAAGTCACGTCAGGGGGACCCAAAATATCACCTCTTAATAATCTTTTATGGAAATATACCCCCAAAAAAAAATAAGGGATTTTTACACTGATTTTTACTTTTATACATGTGGGCCCCCTTTCCCCCTATTTCCCCTTTACCCCATTTGTTTCTATACACTGTCCCTTTTAACCTTTGGGTTTTAAAGTTTAGCGCATCTTTGTTTTTTTAAATATGGGGGTCTCTTTTTCTGTAAAAGTTAAAAAAGGGTTTTTTATAAAAATTTTTAATAAAGAATTTTTGGGATAATTTTGGGGGTGGATTTAAACTCCCCCTTTTTTTCTATAGGGGTAAGTTTTTATGTTTTGGGGGGTATTCCCTGTTTCTTTCCGGTTGGGCCCTTTTTTTGGGGGGGATTTTTTTGTGTTTAAAACCTTTGCCCCAAAAAGGCTGAAAATGGATGCGGTCCGTTTTAAACCTATTTTTTTGGCTCCCGTATACGTTAATTCCCTGGATTTTTGGGGCTCCGAAATTTTCCCCGTTTTCAACAATTGGGTCGGCTGCTTTTTTTTTTTTTTTTTTTTTCTAACCCTGGAATTACTTTTGGGAACCTTTTTCAACCCCAAAATTTCAGTGGTGTTTTGAGCTGCATGTAAAAACCCCCAGTGGGGGCAGTTTTTTTAACTCCTAAAATTTGGGATTAATTTTTTAGCTCTGCTACACAGGAGTGCGCTTTTTGTTCCATTTTTTACAGTGCTAAGGGTCGTAGGAAAAGAATAGTGGGGGGGGATGGAAATGGGCATAGGACAATGTGAGGGGGGGAATGAAGGGTCAGTGGACAGTTAGTGAGGGGGGGATGGTGTCGGGTCAGGAGGGGCAGGTTTTGTGGGGGGGATGGTTAGGGGCAGAGGCGGGGAGGAGGTGGGGATGGATTGGTCAGAGGGGCCCAAAAGTGAGGGGGATTGTATAGGGTTAAGGAGAGATAGTGGGTGGGAAATGGTGGGGCGGGGCAGGGGTCGGTTTTTGAGGTTGGGATGGTATAGGGTCAGGAGGACAGGTAGTGAGGTGGGATGGTGTCGGGTCAGTAGGACAGGTAGTGAGGTGGGACGGTGTCGGGTCAGGAGGACAGATAATGAGGTGGGATTGTATAGGGTCAGTAGGACAGATAGTGAGGTGGGATGGTGTCGGGTCAGGAGGACAGGTAGTGAGGTGGGACGGTGTTGGGTCAGGAGGATAGTTGGCGAGGTGGGATGGTGTCAGGTCAGGAGGACAGATAGTGAGGTGGGATGGTATAGGGTCAGGAGGACAGATAGTGAGGTGGGATGGTATAGGGTCAGGAGGACAGATAGTGAGGTGGGATGGTGTCGGGTCAGGAGGACAGGTAGGGAGGTGGGATGGTGTCGGGTCAGTAGGACAGATAGTGAGGTGGGATGGTGTCGGGTCAGTAGGACAGATAGTGAGGTGGGATGGTGTCGGGTCAGTAGGACAGATAGTGAGGTGGGATGGTATAGGGTCAGTAGGACAGATAGTGAGGTGGGATGGTGTTGGGTCAGGAGGACAGGTAGTGAGGTGGGACGGTGTCGGGTCAGGAGGACAGGTAGTGAGGTGGGATGGTGTCGGGTCAGGAGGACAGGTAGTGAGGTGGGATGGTGTCGGGTCAGGAGGACAGGTAGTGAGGTAGGATGGTATAGGGTCAGGAGGACAGGTGGGATGGTATAGGGTCAGGAGGACAGGTAGTGAGGGGGGATGGTGTCGGGTCAGGAGGACAGGTAGTGAGGTGGGATGGTGTCGGGTCAGGAGGACAGGTAGTGAGGTGGGATGGTATAGGGTCAGGAGGACAGGTAGTGAGGTGGGATGGTATAGGGTTAGGAGGACAGATGGTGAGGTGGGATGGTGTTGGGTCAGTAGGATAGGTAGTGAGGTGGGACGGTGTGGGGTCAGTAGGACAGATAGTGAGGTGGGATGGTATAGGGTCAGGAGGACAGATAGTGAGGTGGGATGGTATAGGGTCAGGAGGACAGATAGTGAGGTGGGATGGTGTCGGGTCAGTAGGACAGGTAGTGATGTGGGATGGTGTCGGGTCAGTCGGACAGATAGTGAGGTGGGATGGTGTCGGGTCAGTAGGACAGATAGTGAGGTGGGATGGTGTCGGGTCAGTAGGACAGATAGTGAGGTGGGATGGTGTCGGGTCAGGAGGACAGGTAGGGAGGTGGGATGGTATAGGGTCAGTAGGACAGGTAGTGAGGTGGGATGGTGTCGGGTCAGTAGGACAGATAGTGAGGTGGGATGGTGTCGGGTCAGTAGGACAGATAGTGAGGTGGGATGGTGTTGGGTCAGGAGGACAGGTAGTGAGGTGGGATGGTGTCGGGTCAGGAGGACAGGTGGCGAGGTGGGATGGTGTCGGGTCAGGAGGACAGGTAGTGAGGTGAGATGGTGTCGGGTCAGTAGGACAGGTAGTGAGGTGGGATGGTATAGGGTCAGTAGGACAGATAGTGAGGTGGGACGTGTGGGGTCACGAGGATAGTTGGCGAGGTGGGATGTTGTGGGATCAGGAGGATAGTGGCGAGGTGGGATGGTGTCGGGTCAGGAGGACAGGTAGGGAGGTGGGATGGTATAGGGTCAGTAGGACAGGTAGGGAGGTGGGATGGTGTCAGGTCAGTAGGACAGGTAGTGAGGTGGGACGGTGTCGGGTCAGGAGGACAGATAATGAGGTGGGATTGTATAGGGTCAGTAGGACAGGAGGGATGGTATAGGGTCAGGAGGACAGGTAGTGAGGTGGGATGGTATAGGGTCAGTAGGACAGATAGTGAGGTGGGATGGTGTCGGGTCAGGAGGACAGGTAGTGAGGTGGGATGGTATAGGGTCAGGAGGACAGGTAGTGAGGTGGGATGGTGTCGGGTCAGGAGGACAGGGGGGATAGTATAGGGTCAGGAGGACAGGTAGTGAGGTGGGATGGTGTCGGGTCAGGAGGACAGGGGGGATGGTATAGGGTCAGGAGGACAGGTAGTGAGGTGGGATGGTGTCGGGTCAGGAGGTCAGGTAGGGAGGTGGGATGGTGTCGGGTCAGGAGGACAGGGGGGATGGTATAGGGTCAGGAGGACAGGTAGTGAGGTGGGATGTTGTCGGGTCAGGAGGACAGGGGGGATGGTATAGGGTCAGGAGGACAGGTAGTGAGGTGGGACGGTGTCGGGTCAGGAGGTCAGGTAGGGAGGTGGGATGGTGTCGGGTCAGGAGGACAGGTAGTGAGGTGGGATGGTGTCGGGTCAGGAGGACAGGTAGTGAGGTGGGATGGTGTCGGGTCAGGAGGACAGGTAGGGAGGTGGGATGGTGTCGGGTCAGGAGGACAGGTAGGGAGGTGGGATGGTGTCGGGTCAGGAGGACAGGTAGGGAGGTGGGACGGTGTGGGGTCACGAGGATAGTTGGCGAGGTGGGATGGTGTCGGGTCAGGAGGATAGTTGGCGAGGTGGGATGGTGTCGGGTCAGGAGGACAGGTAGGGAGGTGGGATGGTGTCGGGTCAGGAGGACAGGTGGCAAGGTGGGATGGTGTCGGGTCAGGAGGACAGGTAGGGAGGTGGGATGGTGTCGGGTCAGGAGGACAGGTAGGGAGGTGGGATGGTGTCGGGTCAGTAGGACAGATAGTGAGGTGGGATGGTGTCGGGTCAGGAGGACAGGTAGGGAGGTGGGATGGTGTCGGGGTCATAGGCATATGTGAGGTGGGATGGTGTCGGGTCAGTAGGACAGATAGTGAGGTGGGATGGTATAGGGTCAGTAGGACAGATAGTGAGGTGGGATGGTGTTGGGTCAGGAGGACAGGTAGTGAGGTGGGACGGTGTCGGGTCACTAGGACAGATAGTGAGGTGGGATGGTGTCGGGTCAGTAGGACAGATAGTGAGGTGGGATGGTATAGGGTCAGGAGGACAGATAGTGAGGTGGGATGGTGTCGGGTCAGGAGGACAGGTGGGATGTATATGGTCAGGAGGTCAAGTAGTGAGGTGGGACGGTGTCGGGTCACTAGGACAGATAGTGAGGTAGGATGGTGTCGGGTCAGTAGGGCAGATAGTGAGGTGGGATGGTATAGGGTCAGGAGGACAGATAGTGAGGTGGGATGGTGTCGGGTCAGGAGGACAGGTAGTGAGGTAGGATGGTATAGGGTCAGGAGGACAGATAGTGAGGTGGGATGGTATAGGGTCAGTAGGACAGATAGTGAGGTGGGATGGTGTTGGGTCAGGAGGACAGATAGTGAGGTGGGATGGTGTTGGGTCAGTAGGACAGGTAGTGAGGTGGGACGGTGTGGGGTCAGTAGGACAGATAGTGAGGTGGGATGGTATAGGGTCAGGAGGACAGATAGTGAGGTGGGATGGTGTCGGGTCAGGAGGACAGGTAGGGAGGTGGGATGGTATAGGGTCAGTAGGACAGGTAGGGAGGTGGGATAGTGTTGGGTCAGTAGGACAGGTAGTGAGGTGGGATGGTATAGGGTCAGTAGGACAGGTAGTGAGGTGGGATGGTGTTGGGTCAGTAGGACAGATAGTGAGGTGGGATGGTGTCGGGTCAGTAGGACAGATAGTGAGGTGGGATGGTGTCGGGTCAGTAGGACAGATAGTGAGGTGGGATGGTGTCGGGTCAGTAGGACAGATAGTGAGGTGGGATGGTGTCGGGTCAGGAGGACAGGTGGCGAGGTGGGATGGTGTAGAGTCAGTAGGACAGATAGTGAGGTGGGATGGTGTCAGGTCAGGAGGACAGGTAGTGAGGTGAGATGGTGTCGGGTCAGTAGGACAGGTAGTGAGGTGGGATGGTATAGGGTCAGTAGGACAGGTAGTGAGGTGGGACGTGTGGGGTCACGAGGATAGTTGGCGAGGTGGGATGGTGTCGGGTCAGGAGGATAGTTGGCGAGGTGGGATGATGTCGGGTCAGGAGGACAGGTGGCGAGGTGGGATGGTGTCGGGTCAGGAGGACAGGTAGTGAGGTGGGATGGTGTCGGGTCAGTAGGACAGGTAGTGAGGTGGGACGGTGTCGGGTCAGGAGGACAGATAATGAGGTGGGATTGTATAGGGTCAGTAGGACAGGTAGTTAGGTGGGATGGTGTCGGGTCAGGAGGACAGGTAGTGAGGTGGGACGGTGTTGGGTCAGGAGGATAGTTGGCGAGGTGGGATGGTGTCGGGTCAGGAGGACAGGTAGGGAGGTGGGATGGTATAGGGTCAGGAGGACAGGTAGTGAGGTGGGATGGTGTCGGGTCAGGAGGACAGGTAGTGAGGTGGGATGGTGTCGGGTCAGGAGGACAGATAGTGAGGTGGGATGGTATAGGGTCAGGAGGACAGGTAGTGAGGTGGGATGGTGTCGGGTCAGGAGGACAGGTAGTGAGGTAGGATGGTGTCCGGTCAGGAGGTCAGGTAGGGAGGTGGGATGGTGTCGGGATAGGAGGACAGGTAGTGAGGTGGGATGGTGTCGGGTCAGGAGGACAGGTAGGGAATTCGGATGGTGTCGGGTCAGGAGGACAGGTAGTGAGGTGCGATGGTGTCGGGTCAGGAGGACAGGTAGGGAGGTGGGATGGTGTCGGGTCAGGAGGACAGGTAGGGAATTGGGATGGTGTCGGGTCAGGAGGACAGGTAGGGAGGTGGGATGGTGTCGGGTCAGGAGGACAGGTAGGGAGGTGGGATGGTGTCGGGTCAGGAGGACAGGGGGGATGGTATAGGGTCAGGAGGACAGGTAGTGAGGTGGGATGGTGTCGGGTCAGGAGGACAGGGGGGATGGTATAGGGTCAGGAGGACAGGTAGTGAGGTGGGATGTTGTCGGGTCAGGAGGACAGGGGGGATGGTATAGGGTCAGGAGGACAGGTAGTGAGGTGGGATGGTGTCGGATCAGGAGGTCAGGTAGGGAGGTGGGATGGTGTCGGGTCAGGAGGACAGGGGGGATGGTATAGGGTCAGGAGGACAGGTAGTGAGGTGGGATGTTGTCAGGTCAGGAGGACAGGGGGGATGGTATAGGGTCAGGAGGACAGGTAGTGAGGTGGGACGGTGTCGGGTCAGGAGGTCAGGTAGGGAGGTGGGATGGTGTCGGGTCAGGAGGACAGGTAGGGAGGTGGGATGGTGTCGGGTCAGGAGGACAGGTAGGGAGGTGGGACGGTGTGGGGTCAGGAGGATAGTTGGCGAGGTGGGATGGTGTCGGGTCAGGAGGATAGTTGGCGAGGTGGGATGGTGTCGGGTCAGTTGGACAGGTAGGGAGGTGGGATGGTGTCCGGTCAGTAGGACAGATAGTGAGGTGGGATGGTGTCGGGTCAGTTGGACAGGTAGGGAGGTGGGATGGTGTCGGGTCAGTAGGACAGATAGTGAGGTGGGATGGTGTCGGGTCAGGAGGACAGGTAGGGAGGTGGGATGGTGTCGGGTCAGTAGGACAGATAGTGAGGTGGGATGGTGTCGGGTCAGTAGGACAGATAGTGAGGTGGGATGGTATAGGGTCAGTAGGACAGATAGTGAGGTGGGATGGTGTTGGGTCAGGAGGACAGGTAGTGAGGTGGGACGGTGTCGGGTCACTAGGACAGATAGTGAGGTGGGATGGTGTTGGGTCACTAGGACAGATAGTGAGGTAGGATGGTGTCGGGTCAGTAGGGCAGATAGTGAGGTGGGATGGTATAGGTTCAGGAGGACAGATAGTGAGGTGGGATGGTGTCGGGTCAGGAGGACAGATAGTGAGGTGGGATTGTATAGGGTCAGTAGGACAGATAGTGAGGTGGGATGGTGTCGGGTCAGGAGGACAGGTAGTGAGGTGGGACGGTGTTGGGTCAGGAGGATAGTTGGCGAGGTGGGATGGTGTCGGGTCAGGAGGACAGGTAGGGAGGTGGGATGGTGTCGGGTCAGGAGGACAGGTAGTGAGGTGGGATGGTGTCGGGTCAGGAGGACAGGTAGTGAGGTGGGATGGTGTCGGGTCAGGAGGACAGATAGTGAGGTGGGATGGTATAGGGTCAGGAGGACAGGTAGTGAGGTGGGATGGTGTCGGGTCAGTAGGACAGATAGTGAGGTGAGATGGTGTCCGGTCAGGAGGTCAGGTAGGGAGGTGGGATGGTGTCGGGATAGGAGGACAGGTAGTGAGGTGGGATGGTGTCGGGTCAGGAGGACAGGTAGGGAATTCGGATGGTGTCGGGTCAGGAGGACAGGTAGTGAGGTGGGATGGTGTCGGGTCAGGGGGGACGGGAGGGGGGGGGATGGTGGGGTCGGG
>JAODAL010077943.1:0-13094 GCA_025379985.1 Phyllomedusa bahiana
GAGGCAGTTCACATGGCATTTTGCCGGAAAACTCATGGTGGGCCCCGAGCTCCGAATGTTTTGCTGTGGAACTCATGGCCCACCAGATTACTAGCATTCTGGTGAGCCCCAAGCTCCCGGGGTTTTTTTTTAGTGTATTCACTTTCTTTCATGCCATATTTTTTAAAAAATTTTGGGGCCCTTATGTATGAAAACTGACTAGCAATAAGACTGTCTTTGTTGCCCATAGCAACCAATCAGAGTTCAGCTTTCATTTTCCCAGAGCGCTATATTAAAAAAAAAGCTAGTTTTCTGATTGTTAAAATATAGGAAATTTATGAAGTCTTGGCTATTTTCCACGCTTAATGCGGGACGTAATTACGTCCCGCAATTACCCTTTTGGGGCCCGGGGGGGCGGGGCGGGGGGGGTGGGGGGAAACCGGGGGGGCCGGCTTTTCGCCGCCCCATAGACAATCTTTACCAATGGCGGTAATGCGGGTAATTCCATTCACTTATCTCCCCCCCCCGGGGATTCCCCGACAGGGGAGGAACGAAAATCCTTGGTTCTCTATAAAAACTGTAAATTACCGTAAGAATGGGCCGTTTTAACCCGTAATTTTGCGCCTTTGCGGAAATTATGGGCCCCGAAAATAGGGCCCCATTTTAAGCCGTGTGACCCCTTACTGCTAGACAGTTTTCATACAAAGGGGCGATACTGTGGGCCGCAATTTGTGATAAATTTTCGCCTGCGTAGGCCTGAGGCTTTTGGACTAGGAGACATCACTAATAGGGTGTTGATGTAGAGGGCCTAATGATGTCACGCCCTCACGCCGAACAAAGTCCTGGGTCGCCAGGGGGTGTGGGGGAGAGTAGCTTTTTTTATTTTTAATCAATCGAGAAATCTAACATTACAAGGGGAAGGAAAAAAACAGTTGGGATATTTACCCAGAGAAAAAATGTAACATCGGGGTCACCTCTTTTGGTACTCTATATACCTACCTACAGAGGGTCAATATAAATAGTACGAAAATTTACTTCTTACAGAGGGTTATAAAACCTACAGGGGGAAATGTACACCCAAGGGATATAATAATAAAAGGGGGCATGTATACCTACAGGGGCTCTTATACCACAAAGGAAGTATTTCATACCTACCAAGGAGGTTTACATACCAAGGGGTCTATAACCTAAAGAGGGGGAATATAAACCTACAGGGGGCCTACCTACCTAAAGGGGGTCTATATACCTACCTACAGGTGGCCTATATATGTACCTACATGAGCCTAAATACCTACCTACAGGGAGCCCTTTTTCCTAAGGAAGCCCCACCCACTACAGGGTCTATATATTTATCTACAGGGGATCTATCTACAGGGTGTCTATATAAAATAGTACACATTGCCTTTTATCGCCTACGGGGCCCAAATAAAGGGGGTTTCCTAATTTTTAACCTTTTGGGGGGGCCCACCCACTATTTGGGGGTTTTACTTTGCTTTTCTCACACAAAAGAAGCAAAAAACTGGGAGCCAATACCATTTGGGAGCACTTTTACTGTTTAGGGCACAAAGGGGTCACTATTGAGGGTGCTATAGGTGTGAAGTTTGTGCAGAGGAAGGCATTGGTAGGGAAGTGTTGGAAAAGTAAGAGTCTAAGATGTTTGTTTGGTAAATACTGCAAGGACAAGTTGTGGTGGTTTGCAACTGGATGGAGAAGAAAGGGAAAGAGAATAATTCATCAGAGAAGGTAACCACTCATCAGAGAAGACATCACCTGTGAGTCCCTGGATGTAACTTTACTGTAATCATTTATATGTGTGTAGAGTGCCTGTGTGAATCTGTCATCTACCACTATATGGAGGTAATATACAGTCTGCAGAGCATGTTTACACTGATATCTACCATTATCTGGTCATTATATGGTGGTAATATTGGTTGTAGTGTACTCGTTTAAATTTTAAATTAATGGAGGGTAATTATTTAATTCACTATGGGGCCCCCTGAATGTCAAAAAATTTTTAAAATCACAAAGGGGGTGGTGGATTTTTTAATAGTGTTTGCAATTATTTAGTCATTATGTTGATAGTTTTTGTGCCCATAAAGGGGCCCGGTATTATTCATTCACTATGCGGTGGTGATATGTGATCATGATGATGTGATATTATTCAGTCACTGTAGTGATGATATGTGGTCATGGTGTGGTGGTTTTTTATTCGGGTAATTATGGGGTGATAAAAGGGGTTGGTTTTAAATTCAGACACAAACGGGGTGGGATATTGTTTAAAGATGAAGCGAAATTTAATTCAGTCATTATGTGGTGGTGATATTTTGATTATGATGTGGCAGTTTTAAATTTGTCACAAATGTGGGGTGATTGTGGCCCGGGATTTTGGGGTATAATTAAATTAAACTATTGAAGATTATAAATGAAAAATATGGGGGTAAAAATTTCCAGTCACTATTGGGGGGGAATATGTGGTCATGGTGTTGGGGAAAATTACCCCCATCGCTATGTGGTGGTGATATTTTGGTCAGGGTTTTTTTGATTTATTTTTAAATTTCACTTTTTGGGGGTAAATATGTAAACATGGTGGGGGATATTTTAGTGTTTTTTTGGGGTCATTGTTTTTTTTGGTATTTTTGGGAAAAAATTTGGGGCCTTTGAATTCGGGTTTTTTGGGGCTGCAGGGGTTTTTTTGGTTTATCTGTTTTGACCATTTTTAAAGGTGGTTTTAATTTAAAACTTTGTGTTATAGCTGTTTGAATATCTTTATTTACATAAAATGTATTATTCATGGAGGGGGATATATATACCACCCTTTTTCCTGCTGCAATTAGGAAGGGAAAAACTCAAAACCCCACAGTCCCCTTGATTACATGTTAGTGAAAATAAAGATCATCACCCCAAATCCCTATACATTGAAGCAAAAAGGGGCAGGGGCACTGCAAAGGGTGGCAGGGCGGAAGGGGCCCGTACAGAATTTTTTTCCCGGGTGGGGCCCCTAGTTTTCATTCTTGTATGCAGATCAATTAGTCCACTAGGATCTAGCACAATAATAAAAAATAATTTTTAAATTTATATTGCCCAACAAAATTTTTGCACACTTTACCTTTTTGGGGGGTGTAGGGGGCACAAAAAAAACATACATTCCCACAATGAAACAAAAACTTACAGAATGAAACAAAGTAAAGGGGGGCCCTGCCCCGCAAGATTTAACAACAAATAGGGGGTGTACGGGTGAAAAACGAAGGGAAAAGAAGTGCTAGTTTTAAAAAAGGGTCCCCCAAAATCACATAAATTTAAGGGGGTTGTTTTTATTATAAATTGGGAAAGGACCCCCACCCAGACAGTACATCTATAACTTTTAAGTCCCCGAAAATAGGGGCGCTGGGGGTGGGGGAAATTAGGCATTAGGATTTTTGGTGGGCCCAGAGTGAGAAGATGTGTTCTCGGGGCCCTTTTTAAACCCAATGAGAGTTCTGAGTGTCCCCTGGGGCCCCGGTAGAAATTTTTCCAGAGAACTGGTTGCGCACGGGGAAAGTTTTGGGGAGGGTGAAATTGGGGGGTTCGGATGATTGGGGAATGTAATTTGATATCATCCAGAAGCGGGGGAGCGAGTAGGGGGTTAGCCCAAAAGGATGGGGGTAGGAGTTTGGGGAAAGACCCTTTATGGGTGAGGTGAGATGAGTTTATATTGTTTCCTGTACTGAATGGGAAACCCCTTTCAGTGACTGACACGGGTTTAAGGCTTCAGTAAGGGGCGGAAATAAAGACAAGCCTGGCTGTTTTGCATTCAGGACAGTTTGGAAAGGGGGGAAAGGGGGGAAGTTTTCCCAGTTTTGGGAGAACGTTAAGAAAGGGAAAGTTTACAGTAGTCAAGACAAAATGAATAAGACAAAAATAAGATTTTTTTTTTTGTTGTTTTAACATGAAAAAGGATTCTGGAAAATGTTTCTTTGGGGGTGAAAGGGAAAGGCGGGCTAGGGATTGGATATGGGGGTTTAAAAGCCCAGATCGGAATAAATTTATAACCCCAAGAAAAGGGGGCCTGCTGCCTGGGGATTATGTGGTCCCACAAAACGGAGCCCGAAAGGGCGGGAAAAGGCGGTTTAGATGGGGGGAAGACAAGAATTCTTTTTTAGTGATTTTTTAGTTTGAATAGAGAGAGGACATATGTCAGAGAAAAAGGGGACAGACTATCACTGGTGTTTTGTAGCGGGGAGGGTTGGATGCCCCCGGGAGGGGGTTGTAAATTTTAAAGTTGTCATCAGCATAGAGAGGTACTGGAAGCCAAATCTCTGATTGTTTTCCAAGGGGGGTTTTTGGTAAAATAGAAAAGGGGAAAAACCTAGAACAATCCCGTGAAACCCCAAAGCAAGAAAAAGAGGAGAGGAGGGGGAACCCAAAAATGAAAACACGGAAGGAGGGGCCCCAAGGGAGGAAAGATGAGAACCAAGAGACCCGGTGTCCTGGGGGCCCAAATGGAAACGAGAAATTCTGAGGAGAAGGTGGTGATCAACAGTGTCAAAAGCGGGGCAGAGAAATCCAGAAAACCAACAACGAGTAGTTCCCCCGGGAGATTTAGCATAAAGGATAAAAATTGGAGACTTTATTTAAAACATTTTTCCTGGGAGATAGGGAAAGGAAACTGGTTTTTAGGGGATTGAGAAGGGGTTTTGCAGAGAGATAGCGGATTAGGCAGAGAAACCCCAAGCGTTCCAGGGTTTGTGGGATGAAGGGCAGGTTGAGACAGGATGGGTCCAGAGAGGGCTTTTTAAAAGAAAAAGAGTTATAAAAAGGGGTTTTTAAAAAAGGAAGAGGGAAAAAAACCCCATTGGAGAAGAGAGGGGTTTCCCGATTGTAGTTATTTTAGAAAAGGACACCCGGGGAAAGGGACGGGCCCAAGTTTGGGAGGGAATAAGGGGTCACTAAAACAGGGGCTGGGGCGAGCAGACGGGGGAACCGGGACATTTAACTTCTGTCGCGGGCCCAAGAGCAGAGAGTAAGCGGGGGGATGTGTTGGGGGGGGACCAGATGGCGGGCTGCTTGGGGGGGCTGGAAGAAAAGTTTTTGCCGGATTCGCCCAATTTTTCTTTTTAAAATGAGTGGTCGGGTCTTTCACACAAGGGGGTCAGTAACGGGGGGCATGATTTTAAGGGCCTAGGGGGGGAGTGAAGGGTACCCAAACGGGCCTTTAAAGGGTTGTTTTTTAAGGGTTAGATGAGGATTAAAAATTTTCTTTTTTGGGGGCCACTTTTTGAAGTGCGGTGGGGAAATTTATCTGAGCATAATTTATATTGGAAAAGTCGGCGGGAAACCCCCGACTTCTCCAAGATGCTCACACACACGGACCCTTTGCTGCAGATGGCGATCTGAGGCTGTGCCAAGGCTGTCGGCATCTACTCTGGTGGTGGGGTTGTTGCGTGGTGCCAAAATGCCAGGGGGGGTTGTAATATTTCATTGTAATGTTTGAAAGCCGGGCCGGGGCCCAGGATAGGGGAGTTTGGGGGGGAAAAAGGGAAGGACTGTAGGGGGTGCCCTGTAAATTTCCGGGGTGTTTTTTGGGAGCGGCCCTTTTTCGAATGGGGGAAGGGGGATTGTAATCGGGAGATTAATGAGAATTAGTAATTTTTGGAAGGAATAAGGGGTTGTGATCAGAAAAGAGTGTAAGGAGAGTTAGTGAAGTTAGAGATTAAAAGGGAATGGTTACAAAAAACCCAAAACCAAGAGAGTTCCCATCCTTTGGGTGGGAAGAGTCGTAAACTGAAAAGGGGTTTGGGGGAAAAAGGTTGTAAAAGAAACTGAGAAGGCAAGGGAGAAGGGGGATCAAGGGGATTTAAAAACCCCCATGATGGTGGGGGGATTTTGAGTAAAAAGGAAAGAGGAACCCCGGGCAGAAAAAATTAAACCTAAAAACGGGTGAGGTACCGGGGGGGTCTTTTAAAACCAACCGCGAGCCCCGAGGGAAAAAGGGCTGAAAATCTGAGAGTGGGGCCCTCAAAAGGGGGAAAGTGAGTGGGGGTTTGCGGGAGGAATGACCGGGGTAATGCAGTGTGGATAAAAAAAGATGCCATCTCCCTCCCCCCACCTTTTTCTCGGGGTCGGGGGGTTTTGGGTGAAGTGTACCCAACCAAAGGTGAACACAAGGAAGCGGTTTTCAGAGTGCTGGGCCGGGTTTCAGTGAAGGAGGATTTTTTGAGGGGATTTTAGAGGGGAACGGGTAAAGGACAGAAGTGATTTTTGTTAACAAAACGATCAGGGTTCCACAAAGCGCCCTTTAAAAAAAGGGGACGGGAAAAAAAACGTAAAAAGCGAATAGCAACGGGTTTAAAGGGGGATTTTTCTATGGAGGGATGGTGTGGGGGGCAGTGAAGGAGGGGGGAGCCCGGGGTTGGGAGAAAATTCCCCCCGGGCAGCAAAGCAGAGAAAGAAAAGTTTACAACAAATGGTTCAGTGTTTGAGTTTTAAGCCCGTTTGTGGGGCCACTAGGGAGAGCGGGTGTGTTGTGGTAGCGAAAAAAAAAGGGGAGAGTAGGGGGGTGAAATACATAGGTGAGGGAAGGAGAGAGGAGCTGATACGGATGGGAAATTTCCTCAGGGGGGCATAACGGGGGTAACCCCAAGGTAGATGGCTCAAATAAACAGCAATAGTAACCCATGGGTAAAAAAAAGGTTTTAAAAAAAAAAAAAAGACTGGGTTTACGAAATTTTCAAAAAAAAAGGCTTTCCCCTACCCCCCTTTCCCCGGTTTTAAAATTTTCAGTTTTTTTTTCATCTAATCAATCATTTTTCCAAAACCTTTTAAACTTCCAGATATGGTTTCACTTCTCTACAGGGCTATACTGACCCAAGCAACCCAAATTTATACCATGCAAATTTTTTTTTCATTGGTATAAATCAGGGGCCCAGCTGCCACAAGGGGGGAGTTACAAAAAAACCCAAAGCAAAAAAAGATACAAAAGGGCGAATGTGGGGTCACTATAGGTTAAACTTTTAAAATTAAAATCGACAAATTTAAATTTTTGGAAAGGGGTTTTTAGGTGATCTGAAAATTATTATTTTTTTTTTTTTTTTTTGGCATTTCACAACTTTTTTAAAACAAGGCGATAAAAAAGAATTTTCAAATTTTAAAACAGTCCCAGTACAAAATTTAAGTAACATTCCCAAAACTTTTGGTGCAAAAATACGGGATCCCCAGCAAAAAAAGGGAATAGAAAATAAAACAAATCTCGCTGTTTAAATTTTTTGGGAGAAAAGATGACAGGCCCCGCAGTTTAAATGCTAAAGCACTATAAAGGGGCAGCAGGGGGCACACTCGGGGCTTGAAAACCTTCGAATAAAACACAGAAAAAAAAAGAAAAAAAAAAAAACCACATAGAGCATAAAACCCTTAATGAAAAACGTTTAAGGGAGAGGGCTTTCCCAACCCGGCCCCAAAATTTACAGGGGGGGGAAAACGGGAGGCCCTATTTTAAAACAATTGGCGTAGGGCAAAACCCTTTTTGGCCACAGCAATACAACCAAAGGGAAACCAGTCAACACCCAAGCAAAAATCTAAAATCACACGGGGAGGGGGGGAAAGGAAGAAAAACAGGAAGGAAAGGGGGAAAAATTAGGAAAAGGATCCCAAAGTTAAAGGGCCTCGAAAAACCCTTTAAACTATCTAAGGGGATAGGCCCGAAAGGCCCGGGCAAAGCCGGGAAATTTTGAAACCCCAAGGGCGCCAAATGTTCGGTTTCAGCGCCCAAAAACCTGTTAAACTGTGGTACTAATATTTCCTCCATGTGGTAAAACCTGGGAGACTTCAGTATACCATTTTTTTCAAATCGTGGGGGGCCCGGGCCCCTTTTTTCCACCCTCCGGGGGTTTGACGGTCTAGCCGCCTTAGGAGAGGGACGAAAAAGGGGATTTTTTGTAGGGGAGGCACCTACGTTGAAAAAATGAACAACAAGGGCTGCGCAGGTGTCCCGGGGATGAAAATTCCAGAGGTTTTCTTTAAAAAAAACGAAACACTGCCTCCAGAAGCCCGACGAGCAGGACATTCCCACCAAAAGGGGCCAGCATACCCCCCTAAAATTTCCACAATGGGCCAGCATGCTCGGGGAAAACCTGGGGGAAAACCCCTTATGTAGCACATTTTTGAACCCTCCCCCAAAGCGAGTCAAAATTTTTTAAAAAAGCTTGTCTCCTGACCCTTATCGCAACAACCCCTGTGAAAGTTTCAAAACATTTGGGGGCCATTGCTCAAGAGAAAAGTTTCTACCGAGATCCCTCTCCCCATGCAGCACAGAAAAAAGGGAGGTTTAACCTGTAAATCCCGGCGGGCAACTCGGGGGGGACCCGTGTAGATTTTAGCATTCTTGGGGGGGAGCTTTGCTGACAAAATTGTTCAATTTAGTAAGGGGTCCCTGCCCTGAAAAAGTGTTTCCCAAAAAAAGGGAAAAGGAAAAGTTTTTAAAATTGGAATACGAAAAGTTGGGGGGGGAAAGCGTGACCAAAAACTGCTACAGCTAAAAACCGGGTAAAAGGAATAATCCCATTACCAGCCATAACCCCCGGTGGAAACGTTTAAAGGGGTGAGCTTAGAGCTCCCCAAAAAAAAAAACGTGGGCCCCACCCCAGGTGAAAAAAATGGATTTTCCCGAAAATTTGGGAAGAGGGGGCCCCTCTTGTCCAAATTTAAAAATTTTGACGTTTTTTGAGAACTAAACCCCAAGTCCCGGGTGTGTTTAAAACCCAGAAGGAGAAAATGAAAAATGGTTTTTCAAGGGAAGGAGTCCAGATCCAGGGGACGATGCCAAATGACAGTTTAAGGGAAAGTCACGGCCCAAAACGGGTCCCCAAACTTTTGATCACAGGGCCCCACCAGTCCAAAACCCGGCGTATGGGCCCCAGCCAAATAGTATTTCCCTTTCATTTCGGGAAGCCCCAGTCCCCCCAAGGATTTTATGTTTTAGTTAGATTGCAAAAGAAAAATCTGGGGCGATTTGGGGGGCCAAACGAAGGAAAGAAAAAAGGCTTTTTACATGGCCCAAAAAGAGTTTGGAAAAAGGGACAGGGGTTGTTTCCCGGAGGTATAGGAAAGCGGGGAATATTTACATCTTTAGAATAATTTACCTCTCCCAAACCAAAAAAGGGAATTCTTAGTCCCCGGGGATTTAGGGCCCCGTGTAATTTCCTAAATGCCAAATTTAAAATTGGGAAAAGAAAAAAGCCGATAAGGAAACCGGAAAGGTATTTTCCCAAAATAGGACAGACCCTTTAAAGGGCCCCCCAAAAAAGGGGTGATCCTCCCTAAAAATTTGGGAAGGGCCGGGGAGGACAAACCCTACACTCCCTCGCTTCGGGCTTTGGTATGTTAAAACTTGAAATTTTACCAAAAGGGGCCAAAAAACCCCGGAGTA
Organism: Phyllomedusa bahiana; assembly: GCA_025379985.1. Classification (NCBI taxonomy): domain Eukaryota; kingdom Metazoa; phylum Chordata; class Amphibia; order Anura; family Hylidae; genus Phyllomedusa; species Phyllomedusa bahiana. The sequence continues at coordinate 9,380 of JAODAL010077943.1, forward strand.
AACCCACAAAAGGGGAGGGGGGGGATTATCGGATTAGTTATGTAAAACTAAAAAATCGTCCGCAAACGCGGAGCATTTTTATTCCTTCCGGGAATGGTAATTTCCCGTAATAAACCCGGTTCACCACGATTGCAAAAAACAAGTTTTCCAAGACCAGGGCCATAAAAGGGAGAGGCGATAGGGGGGACCCCCTTTTCTTGGAACCATTCGTGATCAGGAATAATCCAAAAGGGGCCTTTTAAAACTTCAGCTTGGGGGGAAGGATTTTGAAAAAAGGGCCAAAAATCTTGGAAAATAAAGATGGGTCCCATCCCCAGAAAAAAACCCAAAAAGGGACAGCCGGGGTGCCCAAGAAATCCATCGAAGGCTTTTTTTGGGGTCTAGGGAAAAAAAAAAAAAGGAAAAAATTTTTTACCCCGGGGGACCATGTGACCCGGGGCATGGTGTTTGATATCTAGTTTTTGAGATTTTTGTCTCCCCGGGCCCCCCCGCCCGGGAAAAAAAACCCCCTTGGTCAGGGTGCACCCAGAACCGGGGGCACATTTTTGGGGTCTATTCGCTAGGGGTTTTTGCATACAAATTTTATGTCCCCCTTTTTAATAAGGAAATTGGGGCGAAAAAAATGTTGCAAGTTTAGGGGTTTTTTACCCGGTTTGGGATCAAAGGGGAATATTTAGCCCCATCGCAGATGCAGGGAATGGGCTGTCCGGGGAAACAAAGTTAAAGGCGCGGAGCATCAGGGGTATCAATTCGTGATCGAAATTTTTTAGAAACATGCGAATAATTAAGGGTAAAATTTTTGCAAACAAACTATTAAGAACGGGCTATTTTTGGCGCTTCCCCCGAAAATTTTGGGCGCCACCAAATCAGATTTTCAAAATAAGCAAAGGGGAGATGTGGGGTGCGGGGCTTTAGACCCGGGGAAATTGGGAAAGATTGCGATTGGCTGGAAAAATCACATGACCTCGTTTTACATAGAACAGCCCTTCCTGTTCAGCCTCAGTGTCTCTCAGCGTCTCAGAGCAGAAGGACGTGCGCTCTGCCTGTGTCCAAACAGCTCAGCGAAATTATTATATTTCTTCACAGAGAAACCTCTACTATTAGCTGTGATCCTTACAATTTAGTTAGATTAGAGATTGGAAGATTTTATGTAGTTAGGTAGAGAATTTTAAAGGAGCATCTACCGCTGTAAAGTCACGGGGGGAGGGGGGGCCCGCGGGCGAACACAGACAAGCTCTATAAAGAACACTGGATAAAGTTCACCAAGACTTAGTGTAGACATTGCACTGCAATATCTTTATTATTAACAGTTTGCTATTGAAATATTTCCTGGATATTGGGCAGCCTGAACTTAAATTAGGATACACATCATTTCTAGTAACTGCAGGTCTCTGTGTTAGGTGCAAAACTCCACTTTTATTATCAGTATACATTTCAGATAGGTGTTCATTTTCAATTTTACCCATTCCACCTTTGTTCATATATCCACCTTGCACTTAAATCTGAAAACAGCAATTTTATAGTCACCACAGGTGAATTGAAAGTTGCAGGTGAATACGAAAACATAACAGATACGTGTTTTTTGACTTTGGTGCACTACAGCTTTGTTCATTGACGCAGCTTGCACGTAAATCTGAAAACAGCAATTTTATAGTCACCACAGGTGAATTGAAAGGTGCAAAAAATACCGTGTATTATACGAAAACATAACAGATACGTGTTTTTTGACTTTGGCGCACTACAGCTTTGTTCATTGACGCAGCTTGCACGTAAATCTTAAAACAGCAATTTTATAGTCACCACAGGTGAATTGAAAGGTGCAAAAAATACATTTTATTATCCGAATACATTTCAGATACGTGTTTTTTGACTTTGGCGCACTACAGCTTTGTTCATTGACGCAGCTTGCACGTAAATCTTAAAACAGCAATTTTATAGTCACCACAGGTGAATTGAAAGGTGCAAAAAATACCGTGTATTATACGAAAACATAACAGATACGTGTTTTTTTACTTTGGCGCACTACAGCTTTGTTCATTGACGCAGCTTGCACGTAAATCTGAAAACAGCAATTTTATAGTCACCACAGGTGAATTGAAAGGTGCAAAAAATACATTTATTATCCGAATACATTTCAGATACGTGTTTTTTTGACTTTGGTGCACTACAGCTTTGTTCATTGACGCAGCTTGCACGTAAATCTTAAAACAGCAATTTTATAGTCACCACAGGTGAATTGAAAGGTGCAAAAAATACCGTGTATTATACGAAAACATAACAGATACGTGTTTTTGACTTTGGCGCACTACAGCTTTGTTCATTGACGCAGCTTGCACGTAAATCTGAAAACAGCAATTTTATAGTCACCACAGGTGAATTGAAAGGTGAAAAAAAATACCGTGTATTATACGAAAACATAACAGATACGTGTTTTGTGACTTTGGCGCACTACAGCTTTGTTCATGGACACAGCTTGCACGTAAATCTGAAAACAAGCAATTTTATAGTCACCACAGGAAAATTTGAAAGGTGCAAAAAATACTGTGTATTATACGAAAACATAACAGATACGTGTTTTTGCACTTTGCCCAGTCCAGTTTTGTTGATAGGAACCCCTTGCATTTAAATTTGAATCCAGCAATTTTGTTTTGATTAGAGGGATTTGAGAAAAGCTGTGATTTGCCGTATTTTAATAAGAGACTTTCCAAAACTATTAAATACCTTCTCAAATTTTTATATTTCTGAACATGGAGCGAAATGCAGGTGTTAAGCGAGCAAAGAGGGGGGTAGCACATGGAGGTAAGGTACGAGAGAAGGTGCTCCTTCCAGTGCTGGCGACAACACGCCCTGCCAGGGTCTTCAGTTTTCAGGACCGTCAGGCCCGTCATCGCTGGGTCAGGGCCCTGTGAATCTCAGTAACGAACAGCGTCGCCAATCTGTCCTTCATTTGGTTAATGCAACCTGCCTCCAGCAGTCTTACCTTCCTCGTCCTCCCAGTCACGGCACCCAAAAAGTCGTCATCAGCAAACATCAGCATCCGTCCAACATGAAGCACCCAAATGTCAAATCGTGTACCCACCACTGGGATAATGGATAATCCATTGTCTGAAGACCTCTTTGATGACAAAAAAGCGGATGGGGTCAGAAGGCATGTTAAAAGATCAAGAGGATGATTTATCTGCTCTGACGCCCATTTACTGATGCCATCAGAGGAGGAGAAGGAACCCGGTCAATCGCAAAATCCCGGGCGGTCGGCAACGCCTTGCAGGCCCTCTTGCTTGTAGCCCGCAGCCCTTTTGGGTGCAGAAAGTCAGGACGACCAAATCACCTGTGTTGATGATGATGATGAAAGAAACGACATTGCGGATCCATCGTGGTTTTTTTCCGCAGGGAAATTTTCTTGCGAGCGCTACATCAGTGGGTGAGGAGGAAGACGATGGGAGTAGGGTTTAATACGGTCCCGCCACAAAAAGGGAGAGGGCGATCGCAGAAGTCCGCTGATATGATTCCGCCAGCCGGGCAGCGCAAACCCCACTCCTCGCTTATCCCGTCAAAAGGTTCAGGACCTCTCAAACCTGGGCCTTCTTTAGCAAGCCTCTGATTCACCCAGCGATTTTCATATGCCGCCTTTGCCATAAACACATAAGTAGAGGCAAGAACCTTAAGTGGTTAACCACCACCAACATGTCTGTACATGCAGCAAATGCATGAGTTG
>JAODAL010077944.1:0-13094 GCA_025379985.1 Phyllomedusa bahiana
GGGCCTCCCGGGTAGATCCCCACCTCCCCCCTGGGGCCCCCCGGGTAGATCCCCACCTCCCCCTGGGCCCCACCGGGTAGTCCCACCTCCCCCCTGGGCCCACCGGCTAATCCCCACCTCCCCCCGGGGGTCACCGCTGACCCCCCACCTCCCCCCTGGGGGCCCCCGGCAAAATCCCCACCTCCCCCCCCGGGCCTCACCGGCTAGATCCCCAAAACCCCCCCCCTGGGCCTCACCGGCTAGATCCCCACCCCCCCCCCCGGGGGCCCCACCGGGTAGATTTTCCCCCCCCCCCCCTGGGGCCCCACCGGGTTTCCCCGCCTCCCCCCCGGGCCCACCCGGGTAGATCCCCGCCTCCCCCGGGCTCACCCCGGGGTTTGATCCCCGCCTCCCCCCCGGGGGCCCAAAAGGGGTAGATCCCCCCCCCTCCCCCCTGGGCCACCGGCTAGATCCCCCGCCTCCCCCCTGGGCCTCACCCCTAATCCCCCTCGCCCCTGGCCTCACCGGCCCAGATCCCCGCCCGCCCCTGGGGCCCCACCCCAGATCCCCGCCTCCCCCCTGGGCCTACCCCCCTAGATCCCCCGCCTCCCCCCTGGGCCTCACCGGCTAGATCCCCGCCTCCCCCCGGGGCCTCACCGGCTGATCCCCCCTCCCCCCTGGGGGCCTCACCGGTAGATCCCCGCCCCCCCCTGGGCCTCCCGGCTAGATCCCCCCCCTCCCCCCGGGCCTCACCGGCTAGATCCCCCCCCCCCTCCCTGGGGATCACCAAAACTAGACCCCCCTCCCCCTGGGCAACCCTCTAGATCCCCCGCCTCCCCCCGGGCCTCACCATCCGGCTGCCCCCCCCTGGGCCCACCATCCGGGGTGCCTCCCCCCTGGGGGCCTCACCATCCGGGTGCCTCCCCCCGGGCCTCACCATCCCCGCCTCCCCCCTGGGCCTCACCATCCGGCCTGCCTCCCCCCTGGGCCTCACCATCCGGCCTGCTTCCCCCCTGGGCCTCACCGACTAGATCCCCATCTCCCCCCTGGGCATCACCATCTAGATCCCCCCTCCTCCCCCCTGGGCTCACCATCCCGGCCGCCTCCCCCCTGGGCCCTTTACCCAACCGGCCTGCCTCTCCCCCGGGCCTCACAAAACCGGCCTACCTCCCCCCTGGGCCTCACCATCCGGCCTGCCTCCCCCCTGGGCCTAACCATCTGGCCTGCCACCCCCCTGGGACTCACCATTCCCGGCCCCGCCTCCCCCCTGGGCCCCCACCAAACCGCCTCTCCCCCCTTGGCCTCACATCCGGCCTGCCTCCCCCCTGGCCTCACCATCTGGCTGCCTCCCCCCTGGCCTTTACCCATGGCTGCTCCCCCCGGCCTCACCCATCTGGCCTGCCTCCCCCCGGCCTCCCCATCTGGCCTGCCTCCCTCCCTGGGCCTCACCATCGGGCCTGCCTCCCCCCTGGGCCTCACCATCTAGCCTGCCTCCCCCGGGCCTCACCATCTAGCCTGTCTCCCCCTGGGCCTCATCATCTAATGTACACCGTGAGGCCCCCGGTGAAAACGAGTTTGACACCCCTGCTCTATACCTTCAGTCTTTTCTTCCTCTATGCTGTCCCCTGAAGTGATCGGGTAGAAGTTGAGAGGCTGATGAAACATGTTGGGACCGGACTGGAGGCTAGTATAGGGTTTCATTTTCTAGGGTCAGGTTCCTGGCAAAACACCCTTATCAGGGCGAGTTCTTTGCAATTGGCAGGTCATTGACTGTCTAGGCCCGTAGGGCTAGTATATTTTTCTATGGTGTTTTTGTATCTCTACGGGGTTTAGACATGTATCTTTTATTAAATATCATTAAAAGCCCATAAGATTTTCCACTATTATACTTTTTATATAATTCCATTCATAAAGTGCCATATACACACACTTTTTAGCCCTTGCAGTCGCACCCATGGAAATGGGCTGGTAATCTAACTCCATTTCGCTCTGTCTTCAACTCACCTTCCTTTTCCGGTTGCAACAGAGCCTTAATTACATCTCAATATAGTGCATGCACACCAGATACACACTACCACCACACCACTCATACACAAATACAGGCAATAAGTCCATAGAATCCACCCACACCACTCTGGAGCAGCAAAATGGTGAAATATTCCATCAAGACTATGGATTCTTTGTAGCATCGGGGTTCCATCTTTCAGTTGTCTCAGACTAGTTGCCATGATGTTTGCTTCCATATACTACACACAAAGAGGAGACTCTGCTCTACTATCTCTCTAGCACAACCCTCAGCGGGCATCCATAAGGGCCCGTCCCCAAGGCAGGGTTTTCAGTCGGATTTACAGAGGGTTTTTGGGGCGGTACATAAACAGTTTGACGTGGAAGGGAGACCGCTTAAAATCCGCAAACCTCGGACAAAAGCCGCCCCCTTACGTCCAAAAAAAATGACAAAATAACGGTCGGAAAAATCCAGTTTTTTTGTCATTGCCATGTGAATGTACCCCAAAGAGACATAGGAGTACTGAGCAGTGTAAACTGCGAATACAGCACTGGGGTCAGATGTAACACTCACTAGAGCTTTTAGCTTTTTATCTGTCTCTCCAGCCATTGCTCCCTCCTCCATATACATTACTGCTATGGGCACTGTAACCCAATATTTTCAACGGATGAAGTGAGATTAGCAGGGATTTTGTTTATATAGAGGGAGAAACGTAGCTTGATAAGTAAAATGTATTTTTTATTTTTTTTTAAATAAGATACTACAAAGTTTCCTATATTCACTTGTGGAAAATCCATAGCATATTGGGGCCAGCTCACACAGCAGAATTTCAAGCTCGCTTATTAAGGTATATATAGAACAGATTTTTCCACTGCAGATTTGTTATGTGCACAGCGGCTCAACAGTCGCACACAGCGAATTAAATTTTTTACATTTTCACAGATTTTTTCTATTGGCGTCAATTGGGTGATCAAAATCTGCAACAACATTTTATAGTTTAAAATTTAGCAGTGGAAATGTCGTGAACCTGCAGAAAATTTTGCAAGTGCATATTTAGAGCTCTGAAATGAAGGGGGATGGGGGAGACGGCTTAAGCAGATTGCAAAATTGGACCTGAAAATCCATGCAATATGGCACAGATTCGCCACTGCAGATTTACTTGCAGAAATACTGTTGAAAGACATGGCAAAATTACGAACACATAAGCCAGACCACTAAGTACTGCGTCTCACAACTATATTCATTACTTCCAGAATTTGCTATAAACACTGTTTCTGTTGATCTGGGAAACTCAGAACACGATGTTTGTATTGTCCCCGGACTTTTAGATAAAAATAACATTGTGTCTTATTCTTTTGGAAAACCTAACAATTCCCCGGTTTTGCAAGCTGGATGGATTTTCAGAGAAACTTTATTTTAGTAAGCTTTTTTCAAACATTCCTGATATAATATACGTTTACCGCTGCTTTTTAAATAACCTCTCAAATTTAAATCACACGCTAAATTGGATTAATATGTAAATACATTGCCTTACTATTTGTTAAACCCAAAAACAATGAGTCTAGGTTGCTTCCCCATCCATCACATCACTGCTTTTAACATTTGTTTTTGTCATGGTAACGACGCAATGTATCTACCTCTCTGCAGACAGGTGACTTAAAGAATGTTTTTTAAAGGGGGTTGTCTCACTACATTGTTTTATCTTACAATCAGCCCGTTTTCTTGGGTTTCACTTTGAATTCGGGGGCGTGTTTACTGGCTTCATTAGGCTGCGTAGAAGCCAGGTCTGTAGCTAACAACCAGTGCGGGCACCCTATCAGGAGCAATCAAACTGGTCTGTAGCTATAGCGATCGGGGGCTGATGCACCCCATCAAAGGGAAAATCAGAATAGGTAGGAACTGTTAATGGACACACAATTTCAAAGTGACTTGTTTTTTCAAAAAATCTTTAACATAAAAAACAATCCTTGTAGTGACCAACTCTTTTAAATATCCGAGAAAAATTTAAAATTCTGGTTTCCCTTTTACTATGTGGGCAAAAACAAAAGAAGAACATTTGAGGGTGTCTGCAGATGTGTTTACAAGCGAATGGCATTTAGAGAACAACCAAAGGAAAAATCTCCCCAATTCGGGAGGGATCTTCAATTTTTAAAACTAAAGAAAATTACAGAAACACATGGAAAAAGTAATAACAATTTAACAGATTCCCCCAAGAAACTGATTTTCAGTCTAATGTAAAAGGCAAGAACACTTCTTTAAACTGACAAAAATTTATTCACTCGAGGGGGTTTTGATTCTCTCCCAAATTGATAAAAATCCCGGAAAAAACGGACAGTAAAAGCTGAGTACATCACAATTTATCAAATAAATCGACTCAATCCTATAGTCCCATATTAGCAAGTCACCTTCATGTGAACAGCATTAGGAAACTGGTTTCCCAAATCAATCCCTAGCTCAAAATATTGTTAATGTAAACACTTTCAGTTAGATCTCCATTTAATGTACCCACCAAAATCAACGTTATATACAACTTCCCAATCTCAACTCTGCAATTCACTCAAAATAAAAAAGCTAGAGAATCAATATATCAATTCATAAACCTGTACCGTCAATTCAAAAGTCATAAAATCACAGCAAAAAACATTTTTGTACTCAGGCAACTTGAAATTTTTGTGTATACACAACTGATAGAAATATTGTCAGTTAGATGGGGGGGGGGGGGGGGGGGGGGGCTAAAGAAACATTACTCAAATTAAAAAATATAAAATTACTCATATTCAGCAGGTTTGTCCCACTTTTTTTGGTAATTTTAGGTTTTTTGTTCAGCTTAAAAAAAAATCCACCCTCCGTTCCCCCCCCCCCCCCAAAAAAAAACAAAACACATTTACACTATCCCTCCCCTCGGAGTCAGCAATGCACGGTCTTACTCTCTAACTATCTTCTGTTTTCCCCTCCGGCCTTCTTTCAACGGGAAGTCACACATAATGCCTCAGTGGTCAGTTTGCTATTGCCCAGAGTCACCATATCGTGATAGTCCGGCACTTAACCAAATGATCACTGACTGTAAATCAGCAGCCTGCAGTAGTGATGTCCCTATTTAAAGATAGGAAAAAAAAAAAACAACATGATGGCAAGTGATGGATATCTAATCACTCGGATCAAGGTGAAAGGAGGTTGGTACAAGGTGTTTAGTTTTCTGTAACAAGCTCCATTAATAAATGATTGACTCCTCCGGTTCATATTCACACATACAGTCAAAAGTATATAAATAGCATTAACATCTTTATCTCTTAACCTAATCCATAGAAATGGGGGGAGTTCAAGCTTGAGTTGCCAATTGACGACGCCTGCCCTAAATCTTCTTAATGTTTTAGATGAGACTCTTACAAGGGGAGTGGACCCAAATTCCCCTGACATGTGCACCAAACCTCATTCATCAACTACTCAAAATGTCTGACATGCTATGGCTTGCCAACAAGATTTTTGCCACCAGTCTTAAAGTTTTAGGTTATGCCAGAAGTGATCAAATACTTATTTCTCACTGCCAAAATGCAAATAAAATTTAGATAATTTATATCAATGTGATTTTTCTGGATTTTATTTAGGCATATTCTTCTCTCAATGTTAAAAATTAACCTAGCCTTAAATTATAGACTTTTCATTTCTTGTATCAGTGACAAACTTACAAAATCAGCAAGGGATCAATACTAATTATTTCCATCACTGTAAGACAGTAACACAGCCCCAAAAGGGCATAGCATTCCCGGAAAATCCCTTAAAGTAAGACTGCACACTGGTAATGATATTTGGTGCTCTCTCTCTACAATGAATTTTGTAAGGTCGACTACTTATGTAGTCTTTCATACTATGCACTTGTGCTTTAGGAGATGGGCTGTGTAGAGGAAATTCAACATACTTTTTGCACGGTTGTGCACAGAGATTATTATTTGCCTATTCTTCTCTAATGGTTAGTCTAACCTGTATAATGATTATAAACTGGAATACAAACTATCAGATCGTACTAACGTGTAAACAAGGACCCTTTGACTAGTATTGACAACAAACCCGATTAAGCTTTTACTAAATAATTGTACAATAAAATAAAATACGAAGATACAATATAAATAGATAATGGTCTCAATTGTCACCACAGAACATACACCTAGTATTGACAGTAGATCACAAGGTGCGACCAATAAACTTACCCTAGTAGACCTAAAATGGGAACCTACAATGGTCCACTCACCTCAACTAAGGACATGGTGGTTTTGCATGTGACGTCTCTCAATAGAGTACCCAGCCATAGGCTGTAGCATCACACCAGGCCGCGTCTGCTCTTGTCCTTGTCAGTTACCCATCCGTTTATCATTATTGGGTTCATGAATCCCAATCTAAAACCTCTCCATTAATCAAAGACCTATTACACCTACTCAGTGATACCATTCATTGACGATATCAGATGCTATGCACTCCAGGTACTGTCGGTGTCAGAAGAATTATAAACAAGTTAACTCTAAGTAGACAGTTATTTCTTAAAGGGTTGTCTGTTACATTACATGGTTTGATGATGTCCTTTTTCACGTATACTTGACACCCCGGCGAGAAAGCATGGGACCAATTAGGGCACTCGTTTGTGTTTTCTATATTGGATCATACTTATATCTGTTATAGACACCTCACAACATGCTTGTGTGTTTTAGGTCATGCATTGAGATCGTACATGTGAGTTCTTATGCCAATATTGTTCTTCAAAATGCAACTATGAGTCATTGTAATGATTACGAAGATTGTATAAATCCTATTCTGATATTTTGGTGCAACATTTTGAGTGCCTGTATATTTTCTCTAATACCTTATCCATGTCTCTTATTGAATCCGTGCTTGCGGGGTATCGAATAAGACATGTTGGAACGGGACCTTAGGGATTTATAAGGTTTTTTTTTTCTACAGAATGAAGTTTCTGACAGGACGCCCTTATCGGTCAAAACACAATAACCAACCCCGTGCATTTCGCATGGGCCATTGTAGTGTTCCATTAGGGTCTACTAGGTATAGTTTATTGGTCCCACCTATTTGATACTACTGACACTACTAGTAGTAGCTCCCCTTGGTGACAAATTGAAGACTATATCCTTTTACCAGTGTATTGCATATTCTTTTATACATTCTTTAGTAAAAGTGTAAGTGTAAGACTAAATGTTCCCCCTTTCTTCGGGTTTCTGTATACACTGCAATACCTTAACTTTTACATTATAGTATGAGGATTCGGTTTATAATTCTATATCTATTTATAGATCATGACAACATGCTTAATACATAGTGATGTATTGATACCTTCTGAATGAACTGTGATTTAATTACAATTGTTTTCATACACTCCATAGTTTCAAACATTATTACTCTAGCGTCCGTATGAAGCTTGTATTTTAGGCCTTGGTTCACATCTGCATCGAATTCCATTTGCAGAGGTGACAAAGCGGACATACAAAACAGGGTCTCATTTACACAATGGACTCTGAACAGCGCCCGACAGACCCTACTGATTACAATGGGTCTGTCAGGTTTCCGATGTGTGTCCATTGCTTAGACACAAAAAACTGCAACATGCCGAAACGGCAACCTCCAACTAGAGATCGGGCGAAATCGAGATTCTAAACGAAAGTGGAATTCGTTAGCATTTCAGGAAAACTTCGGTTCGGAACGAAGTCGAACTTATGGGGTACTTCGGGTGAACGAATTTGCTTTTGATTGATAAAATGCTTTGCGAGCACAGGCGCTACATGGGCAAAGGACTCTGGAGGAAAAGGGCAAGCCCTGATGACATTGCCAGAGGTGAAGCAATCATCGACCGGTCTGATTCTGTGACGTCACCTACACTCTCAAAGTCCGTGCACAGACGCCGGAAGCTCACACTCCTCTCACCTGTCTCATACAAGGAAGGTGCTGGCCATGCGGCTAGATAGCACTTACTGTAGAATTGATTTTTTTATATAGCGATTTCTGTGGGTGTCTCAGCTTTCTCTCAGAGACTGTTCTCTTAATAACTCTTTCTCTAATTTTTCTTGGGGTATTGGATCTGAAATCAGTGTGCTTCCACTGCAGCTGCATATTCTAATACACTTCAATATCCAAGAGGGATCTAAGCCAGTTCCTGTAGTAATCATTTAAAAGAAAACAAGCGTTATTTACAATACAATATACACTTTCAATGTTGCTACTCAATTCTATTTCGGCAATTTAACATCCAGGGTTAATAAAGCCGTTGGTATTGCTGGTGTGCTGCAACACAATAAACCGTCTTTTTTCAACCGCCAAAATTAAATAACTTTTTCCTGTAGCCGTAATTCACAAGCAAAGGTTCAAATTACAACTGAATCTCTTGTTTGATGCTAGGCGTAGAAACACGCAATTGTAACACGCTACAAAGCCACCATTTTGTTGCGGACTCCATTCTTTGGCGCAATTTTACATCCAGGGGTTAATTTAAAGCGTGGTGTTTTTTGCTGGTGTAGCTGAACCCCAAGAAACCGTCTTTTTCACCAAGCCGCCAAAAATATATAAATTATTCCTGTAGTCCTACTTCACAAGCAAAGGTTAATTACAACTGTTCTCCTTGTTTGTGGCGTAGACAACACGAGCAAATGTAACACGTCTACAACGATACTATTATGTGGGGCTCCCAATTCTTTGCGCAATGTTACCCAGGGGTTAATTAAGCGTTTGTTTTGCTGGTGTGCAAGACCCCAAGAAAACAGTCTTTTTCACGGCCAAATATATAAATTTTTTTCCCCTGAGCCTAATTCCCAAGCAAAGTTAATTACAACTGTATCACCTTTTGTGTGGCGTAGAAACACGCAATTGTAACACCCAAGCAAAAAGCCTACTAATTTGTGGTCTCATTCTTTTGCGCAATTTACACCAGGGTTAATTAAGCGTTGTTTTGCTGTGTTGCTGACAAAAATAAACCGTCTTTTCAACGCCAGAAATAATACATTTTCCCTTAGCCTAATCATTCCGACAAGGTTAATTTAAGCCTGTTTGTGCTTTTACCTTTAGGTAAAACACACAGTGTTTTTTAAACGACACATAAAGTTAAAATTTTTTCATGGCCATTTGTGGAGCGCAATTTATCTCCAAGGTTAACCAAGCTTGTTATTGGGTTTCATTTGGAGTCAAAAACATTGTGTATACTTTTATCATATACAAGAAGTCATTCATCAAACCGTGTCTTGTACATTTTAGAAACAAACAGTATGTCAGACAGAGAGGTGGCAGTAGGCTCTGCACCATGCGTTGCGGCCAGATGGCCACAAACATTCCTGGAACAGGCCCATTCGAAGCACTAACAGCAAGGTGAAAAAAGGTCGCATCAGGGGTCACTCCTGAAGGCCACAACAGCCGCTGAGTTCATCTAGTGGCCTGTTGTTTCAGCAGACCAAGGTTCTTGATTGGTTAGACTAGGTCATTCCTCTTCCTCCAGATGACATCTGACAACCCCAGCCACAGTAGTCGGTGTGAACCTCAGACACAATCATTAGTTGGCATTGCTCGGAGTGGTCATCTGTGCCATCACCTGTCCTCAGCCCAGCCTCTGTCCCATCACGATCCCTCATCCCAGAGATCTACTATGTGTTCAGGGCTCAGCACCACTATTATAGCGAGGAGAAGGAACATTTTGAAGATGGCAGTCACACTACTTGGCACGCGAAGAAATGGGCCAAATATGAGCCGCTTCTTGCAGTAGGCGGCAAAGTATTTAGATGTTGGAGATGCATGGGAGGTCATGATGTGAGAATGTCAGCCTCGGCATACCAAGACCGGTGTATGAGGACAGCAGTGACATGAATAACACAAATAGATATGATGTTCCGACCGCAGCTTTGAGGACCGGGTGAGGCAAAGCTTCATCATCGTCAGGGAATAGGCGTCAGCTTAGCCCGACAGCAGCAGCGAGCAGCCAGCAAGTAGGGTCGTGTGCCGTGAGTCAGCAGGATGGCAAGCAGTGGTGAGGTCGGGAGCCAAGCGCCACGGGGTAAAAAACCGCTTGTCCGCAGGTCAAGAAATTATCACACCAGGTCAGGGCACATAATCAGCGGCGGCAGTATCAGCTCAGTGCGGAGCGCTTGCGGTAAAATCCGAAACTCGTCGGTGTGGCAGTTCTATTGCTAAGCAGACACCGGAGGAGCCGAATAATGGTTATAGTAGAATTCTTGGGCAGAAAGGAGCGTGCAGGTAGCTAACGTTGGCAACCACTGCCCTTGCGTCAACACATGCAGCGTCACCATCCGGTGCCTGGAGAAACGTGGCTCATATGTTGATGGTACCATCCTGCCAGCCGCAGCAGCAACAGTAGCCTGCCCAGTGCACTCATTTGCCATTGCAGCCAGTCAAAGCTCCACCACCTCTGCAGAAGGGAGCTGTTTCTCTTATGACATCTCCCGGGTTCCAGATGCTCCTGCTCCTCCGCTACTCCATGGGCCCCACAGTCGATCCGCGAGCGATTACAAAGAGGACAACAGTATAGCGTCCAACACGCATCCTAAGGATCAGCACTGACCTGTGTCTCCTGTCTCAATTTGTTGGTACTGCAGTCCCTCCCTTTCCAAATGTGGACTTCTGCACCGTTCAGAGAACTAATGCTTGTGCCGAGCCGAGATGGAGAGTTTCCAAGCCGTAATTTCTCTTTTCAAAAGGCAGTACAGCATGCACGTTCATAGAGATAATGTAGCACAGAAGTGGGTCAACCTTGAAGCTTAATCCGGTTTGTTCCAATGGTGCCACAGCAGCGCGGACAATCTTGAGCTGTAACAAATCGTCCATGTCCATACATGTCCCTTTACTTGCCCACTGTTTAATGTGTCATCCAGCCCAGGCACACTACAACTTGGAGCATTAACGCCGCTTTTCTCCTCCACGTTGTACAACTGCTGCACCTGCGCCAATGTCCGCCTCCTCCTCCTCCACCACCACACCAACCATCTCAGCCTTCCACAAGTAGCTTCGCTGCCAGTCATACCACATGTGTAGGGCCAGACGGTGTCACGCTCATGTTACTACACCTGACTTGCCTCTAGTCGAACGCAAGTCACACACTCAGGGTGAGTAACTGCTCCGCGTCATTGCAGCAAGAAATCGATGTGTTGGTCTTTCTCGCGCCAACGCAAATCGGAACCATGGAAGACGACCATGGAGAACATGGTGTCCGTGCGCTGGCACACCGAGAAGGGATGGTCCCATGCGCAACCTGCATGGAGCACAAGTGTATTCAATCTGGTTGTGAAAGGTTCCTGAAGTCTTCCACCGATCTCAGACACCATTCTGAAAATGTGGGCCAGGAAACTGTGCAATGCACTTTATCCATTTCCATACAAAGCCAAGGAACACCCTCCTCGAGTTCGCAGCGGCAGTATCGGACCCTCCCCCAACACACTCTGATAGTGCATGTTTCCACCCGCTGGAATGCACTAGCCTGCACATGTTGGAACCGACTGTAATGAAACAGAGAAAGGCCATTAACAATTTTTTGATGATCCAGGTCAAACAGAAGTACTCCCCTGGTGTAACTTTGATGTCACCAGTGGCAGCTCATGTGTGACACTGCCTTTTAGAGTTGAGGCCATTCGAGGAGGCGACGTTATTTGTCCAGTCGCCAGGACTACGGATGAATAACTGTGTCATTCCACTTGCTTCATCGTCCTGGAACAGATGCTGAAAAATCAGTCCTTGGGCATGGACAGGAGACGTGGCCACAAGAGTACGAGTGGGACTGCGAAAATGGAGAGGAGGATGAGGACCACATAGGATGCAAAGCATTGTCTGGGAAATGATGGATTTTCTTACACCAGCGTGACAAGAGAGGAGGAGTCAGGAGCAGCTGGAGGAGGTGGAATGGAGATGAGGAAGATGAGGCAGATGAACCCCAAGCACCGTGGCAGTATACAGTTTAAATGGAGGCCAGGGAGCCCCTCGGAGTCACTTTGTGCAGAATGGCCCGCACGCAATGCTTATTTGATACTAGTGACAGAGCCTAATATCAGCATCCGGCCGAGGATGACTTCTTGCTCTCCACCCTATTGCGGAACCCTCGCTACCCGGAACCAAAATAGTGGAGCCTTTTTATTCCAGCTATTGAGAGGGAAGACAAACTCAAATACTATAAGGGAAAATAACCGTAAACAGTTTGCCGTCTGCCTATAAAATGCGGCACTCGACCTCCTCTGACATGTCTGACCGCGGGGGTTTCCTCAGCGCACACGTGACTACTGGCCGTTGTGGGGTGAGGCCTGCGGCTGCAGGGGACAAAGTGGTGGGGTAAGGAACAGTACCAAGATCCATCAGTAGTAACTAAGTCTGTAGACACTGCGATGTAGCCAGCTTCCCTTCCACCCGCCTATGAGATGATGGCAGTTTCGCCAGCACCTCAGCAGCAGCAGCTAGGTACCTGAGCTAGTCCTGAACCACCAGGTTTTGGCACTACTTGACAGCACTCTGACACCTCAGTTAGAAGATCCGCTGGAACTACTGGCAGCAAACTGTATGTGTGGCTGCACTTTGCCGGAGTTAGCAGGTTAAATCTGTCTGCCCGGCCATTAATTTGAAGGCATCAAGAGCGTGTGTTCAGTGCGGCGGGGTGCCATCGATACAACCAGGATAACCGCTTCTCCACACGAAATGTGGACACGACTGACCTTTGTCAAGATGTAATCAGGCTGTGATCAGGCCAGGATTTTCCACACACCAATGCCTTAGGCGTCAGTCTGGTGTTCAAACTACCTGCCGTCACGCCCTATTCTGATGCCCGCCACCTCACGCTGATGCCACACATCGCTGCTGAAGTTTCTCCATCTGCTACACCATCTTTACCATGGACTGGTAATTTGCGACCCACCTCAACACTTCTGACTCATGTGCCACTCTCTGCCCTACATGCATGCTGCCTGCTGTTGCCAGTTGACCATCCCCACTTGTGTCATTGTGCCACTGTCTGACCTCATGCTGCTGCAGTGGCTGCTGCCATGTCATTTGTCCTCCACACTGCTCAAGCATTGTGCAAATCTCGCCTTGAATCCCATAATGTCTGCACGTTACCTCCACACTGGTGTTCTGTGCC
>JAODAL010077945.1:0-13094 GCA_025379985.1 Phyllomedusa bahiana
ACGTAAGTTTTCCTGAGGAAAGGGAGGAGCAATTTCCCCCAAAAAGTTGCACGGAGGTGCACTATCGATGGGTCATGGACAATTTGGGGTCTTGTGCACACCGCAAGTGAGCGGATGAACTATCCTTGAACCCACCTGGGGGTCCCCCCAACCAAAAAAATCCTGAGCTAAGCCCTTTTTTCTATTTTAAATAGAACGGGGACCTGTATGTAACCCGGGTTTAAAGGGCGGCCCAAAGGATTTTTATGAAAGATTTATTAAAAGTTTTTCCGGGTTTAAGTTCTAAAAATTTTATTGTGACCCCGATCCCCCCCAAAACCCGCCAGATCCCCCCCAAATAAAAGTGCCCGCAAAAAGGAGTCTTTCAACCACCATTTTAGTTGAACTGGGCATTGACATACCGCCTGGGCCCCAGGGAAGAGCCCCAAACCCGCTACCCACAAAATTTAAAAATGCCGGGAAAAAAGGGGTCTTTTCCCAAAACCAAATTTTTGTTTTAACTGGGCATTGACAAACCCCGTCCCCCGGGCCACACATGGGGCCCCCAAACCTGCATGACCCCCACATTTTAAAAAATGCCGGGGAAAAAAGGGGTCTTTCAACCACCCCCTTTTTGTTTTAACTGGACATTGACAAAACCGTCCTGGGCCACAGCATGACCCAGGGGCCCAAATTACAGTGGGTGCGGTGAAAAACCCAGGCGGCCCTCCGTCATCTATTTTAAAACACAGGTTTAAAAAGCCCTGAGACGCACCCAAAGAAAAAATGTCCCTGCCGAAGCAGAGGCGAAAGCGGAAGTGTTTAAAACTCCAGCCTTCCTCTGTACACAGTCCAAAACCCGGGTAGCGCTTGCCCCTCCGTATGAGGGGGTTGGGGGGGGGCCAAATTTAGCTTCACTTGGAAATACTGGGGGGTTTTAAAGCTCCGTTTACCCCAGGGGCCCTTTAATTTTTGGCATTCTTTTTTTCATTTTTACTCAAATGCGGAAAATGGGCTCGTACTTTTTTTCTCTTTTCCGGCTCCAAAATCCCTTTTCCTCTGAAAAACCTACATCTGGGGCCCAATTTTTTCCTTTTTCCTCCCTTGTACAATTCAGAGGGAAATTTTTTTTAAAAGCTATTTTTTTCAAGCAAATTTATTTGTACTTTAATTCTAGAAAACCAATTTTTTAAAAAAGGGTGGGGAACCCCCCAATGTCTTTTTTTTCTTTTTTTTTTCATTTGTATTAAAATGGGTTTTCTCAATCCCGGGGGTTGATAGCTATGGTTTTAAAGAAACTTGGGAAAAACAAGTCATTTTGCAATAAGTGTCCCTTTAAAAGGTCCTACCTATTTCCCGTTTCGACAGCACCAAACACCCTTTTAAACCACTCTTGACAATTGTGAAGAAAAAATGCTGTTAGAAACCCAAAAATTTTTTAGAAAAGGACCGTAGTTTAGCTGCATGCACAGCAAAATCCCCCCCAAAAAATTCAAAAACATTACCCCTTTAGCCCTTTGGGCAATTGTGAAGAACAAAAGTTTTGTTAAAACAACAAAATTTTTTGAATAGGAAACCGTAGTATACTGCAAAGTCACAGCAAAAAGCCCCCAAAAATTTTAAAGCAGGCCCCTTGGGGGCCACTTTTGGGCAAAAGTGAAGAAACAAATGTCCCCGGTTTGAAACAACAATTTTTTTTTGAAAAGGGCCGTAAAATAAATTTCTGCAATTTTAAAGCAGCAAGACCCCCCAAAAATTTTAAAAAAAGACTTTTCACCACTGTTAAAAAAATTTGAGGGAGAATGCCACTTAGAAGGCCCCCAATTTGTTACAAAGGACCAAGAATTTTTTCTTTATCTCACAACTACATGACCCCAAAAAATTATAAATAAGACTTTTTTCAGCCACTTTAAAAATTGTGGGGAGAAAAAGCCACTTAGAAAACCCAAAATTTTTTTTTCCAAAGGCCATAAATTTTAAACGAAAAACACAGGGAACATGACCCCAACCCCCCATTGACAAATGCGAAAACTTTTAAATAAAGTGAGAAAAAAGGAAATTTCGTTTGTCATGAAACCTTGCGCCTTTTTCATCCCCCCCACAGCAAAACCATCAAAATGAACTGGGTTTGGAAAAGAAATAAAAATTGCAGTAAAATGATCATTTTTAAAAAAAAAATTTTTAAAAAGGACCATATCTGTTTTTAAAAGGAATGTGGGAAATAGACTGGCAAAAATCCGGGGAAACCCTGCCAAAATTTGGGGCCAAAAACCATCCCGAGAACCCTGGGCCTTTATCATCTTTATGAAAGTCAAAAAAACCAACAAAAAAACTTTTGGAAAGCCGGACGGGTTTTTCCCGTAAAACTCCTCCAGCTTTGCTGAAGGGCCGCTTTAGATATAAAGCTGGCGCTGGGCAGGACAACAACCCCTATTGCTGGGCAGCCAGCTCGGGCCATTCGTCCAAATTTGGGTCCCCAAATCAAAGGGTCCGGGGGAAAAAAACCTCCAAAAAAATCGGGGTTTTAGGAAAGCGAAAGTCGTGCAACCCGGGCTTTAAACTGATCTCTGTGTGGGTTTGGGAAAGTTGCCCTGCCTTGCATGGGGTTTGGGGAGGTGTAAAAAAAGATTTCCAGAGGTCACCCATTAGGGTTCTCCACCTTGCCCGCTGCGCCCCCTACGCCTACTTGGCCCCTCTACGCTGGGCAGTCGCTGATTTTTTCCTTTCCCGGGCATTTTTGGGGGAAAGTGAAGCAGACGCAAAAGAAATTCCCCCATTTTATCAAACAGCAAGGCTCCATTTCCTGCATTTTTTTCTCCTATTTGGGGGGGTGGGAAAAAAAGTGGGGGTTTTTTTTTTGTACCGGGGAAACCAGGAGGGGGGCCACCCAGTAACTGTTGTTCATTTTTATGGCCTTAATGCGAGGATAAGTTTTTAGGAAATTGGGAGCAAACCCCCCACCCCATTGGGGAGATGGACCTTGATTTCCCAAACCTCTTGGGGCGAGGGGCACTAGCAAACTTTAAACTTCCTCATCCATCCCTCCTCCCTCAAAACCCCCGCTAACCTCTTTCCAAGGGAGGGACAAAGTTTAAAAATCGGGGCTAGGAATACCCCCTCCTACCCTCCTCCTCCCGCTGCCTCCGGGACAGCTTCAAAACGGGCCCGACTTCCGAGATATGCAACCCCCGAGGAGCTGATGCGCCACCTTGCACTAGCTCTGGACCCCGAACCACGCCTTTAAAGAAGACCGATGGGAAATTTTTTTTGAAACTGTTTTGGGGGCCTTGGGATTTGACGGGGAGAAAAACTTCCCTGTCCGCATCTGGTTTTCCCCCCCCCTCCTCCGCCCCTGGCGGGACCTGTTTGGGTTTTTAAAAGTCCCCCAAAGAATTTTTTCCCCGAACAAGATCACCCCAATTTCCAAAGCTGACAAGGGGATTGGGCCGCACTGACCATTTTTGGGGGCTTCTTTAAAACTGGCAAGGTGGAGGGAGACTCTTTCACCTCCTCCACTTTTCGGGGGGTTCAACACCCCAAAGGGCCCTACCTCTTGTCAGGCCATGTTCACTTTTACTGCGTAAAGGCATTGCGCTGCTTTCCACAATCGCGGGAGCAAGTTGGGGGGTGGAATTTTCCCGCGGTTGCCCAGTCAACAATGAACGGGTTTACGGGGGGCCCGAGCTGACGCTGCAACCCCCCAAAGGGGGGACGAAGCAAAGGGGGCCCAACGGCGGAAGTGCGAACTCAGACCTTTTGAGCCTTCTTTCAGCAGGCAAATCCAAACCCGGTTTGCTCTATTAGAAAAATTTTTGGGCGACAAGGGCAAGAATGTGGGCCCGGCAAAGGGGTTGCTCCAGCCCCACCCATCTTTTAAGGGGGGCCCCGCAGATTTCCCCCTTAACGCACACCCACCTTTCCTGGCACAAGGTTCTTGTCACCCACCAGCGCTTTGGTTCCCCGTTGCTTAGAGCCGCCACAGCTCCCGACCCCGGTGGGACGGGCTCCAAGGGAGATTTTAAAAATTTAAAAAAACCCCCTGTCTCAGGCACGTAAAGCCCCCAAAGAACCTTGGGGGGAAAAAAACCCTGCACCATCCCTGCTTTTTTTAAGAGCGTGGGGCCGATCCAAGACCCCGTCCACCCCCAAGACTACCCCCACTCACCCCGTGAGCTGCACAGAATAAAAGCGGCCCCGGCCGTGCTTTCTAGTCCAGTGTCGTGGGGGGGGAATGGAATTTTCCGGCAAAAGATGCAAAACCCAAAGCGCCCTTTAAAAAATTTGATGACACTGGGGTGGGCAGGGCGGGGCGGCTTTCTGGGAAAGAAATTCCCGCTCGGGAAACTGGTTTTTGGGGCCCAAACGAGGGCCTGACGTGGCGGAACCCATCTGTTCCACCAGACGGGAAAAGGGAACAAATTCCCAAAGGGCCCAAAAAACCGGGAAAGCCGCATTTTAGCTTTTGACTTTTTGGGATGGTTTTGGGGTTAAAATGTTTCTTTTTGCTCCCAAAACCCGGAAACAGAAGGCTGGGGCCCCTAGACTGGCCGCTAAAGGCGGCAGGGCGTCCAAAAAGGCGGAAAGGGGAAGGGGTAGGATGGGGTCTCTGGTGGGGCGGGGATACTCGGGGCCCAAAGGTGGAGGTGAAGCGGGGGGCCCGAACCCTGGGTAAAGACTCGAAAAACATGGGAGCTGGAAAGGGAAAGCTTTGGGGGGGCGGAGGAGAGGGGCGGAGACAAAGGGGGTGACGTGGGGTTTTGGGGGCCCCGGGTCGGTCCCGGCCTTTTTTGGCCCAAATGTTTCCCCCCCCTTTCAACTCATGCATTTCCCCTGCATGTTTCAAACAAGTTGGGGGTGGTTTAACCACTTTAAAGGGTTTTTCCCCCCTACTTTTGCGAAACGCAAAGGGGGCATTGACATCGTGGGTTAACATAGGCTTGCCAAAGAAGGCCCCCGGCTTGAGAGGTTCCCGGACCTTTTTTTTACGTCGATAAAACGAGGAAACGGGGTTTGCGCTGACCGTGGCTGGCGGAAACATACACGGGCTTCCCGGCCCACCGCCCTCTTTCCCCTTTTTGTGCAGGACCCGTAATTTACACAACCCCATCGCTTCCTCCTCGTCCCCTGATGAAAACGCTCGCCCAAACAAATTCTGCGGAAAAGACCAGGATGGGTCCCAAAAGCGTCATCCCTCATATTATCAAAAAACAGGTTTACTTGGCCCCTTTTGAAATTTTTGCATCCAGAAACCCCGCGGCTACAAGCAAGGGGCACTTCAAGGCGTTTCCGACCGCCCGGTATTTTTGCCGATAGGGCCGGCTTCCTTTTACCTCCTCTGGGTGGCCCTCAGTAACTGGGGGTTTAAGCAGGGAAAATCAACCTTTTTGGCCCTTTTTGATCTTTTAAAAATGCCTTCTGACCCCAACCGCAAATTTTTCAATCAAAGAGGGCCCTTTAGAAAAAGGATTAAACCACAGTGGGGGGTACACGAGTTTTTACCCTTTGGGCTGCTTCATGTTAGGCGGAAGCGAGAAGCTGATGATGACAAATTTTTGGGTCCGTGACTGCGAGGACGAGGAGTAAGACTCAAATGCAGGTTGCATTAACCACTTTTAAGGACAGATTGGCCCACGATGTTGTTTCTTAAAATTCACAGGGGCCCCACCCAGCGATGACAAAGGGTGACGGGCCTGCAACGACATCCCTGGGAAATGCTTTTTTGTCGCCACACTGAAGGGGAACCTTCTCTCGTAAACCCCTACCTCCCGTTCTACCCCCCTCTTGGGTCCTTACCCCCTGCAAATTTTTCTCCATGTTTTAGGAAAAAAAAAAAATTTTAAAAGGTATGGAATAGTTTTGGGAAAATCCCTTAAATTTAAAAAAAACGGCAAATCACGCTTTCCCCAAGTCCCCTAAAACAAAACCAAATTTCTGGGGGTTCAAATTTAACTGGGAAGGTGTCAACAACAAAACTGGACTGGCAAAAGTCCCAAAAAAAACGTATCTGTTTTTGTTTTGGTATAATAATCCGTAATTTTTTTTCACCTTTCAATTCACCTGTGGTGAATATAGAATTTGCTGTTTTAAGATTTACGTAGACTGCGTCCCAAAGAACAGTGCTTGGGGGGCGAAAAAGCAAAAAAACCAAAAACGATTTTTGGAAAAAAAAAACGGATTTCTTGCACCTTTTAATTCCCCTTTGGTTTAAAATAGAAAAAGCTGTTATAAAAAAATTTTCGTAATTTCGCGCAATTTAACAGTTTCTGGGTGCGGGAAAAGTCAAAAAAAACTAACTGTTTTTTTTGGGTATAAAAACGTTAAATTTTTTTCACCTTTTAATTCACCTGTGGGGGAATATAGAAATTTTCCCGTTTTAAGATTACGTAGATGCTGGGGTCAAAGAAAAGTGCTGGGGCGCAAAAAAACCCAAAAAAACGTAACGTTATGTTTTGATATAATAAACGGTTTTTTTTTGCACCTTTCAATTCACCTGTGGTGAATAAAAGAATTGCTGTTTTAAGATTTTCGTAATGTTCTCAAAGAACAGAGCTGGGTGCGGGAAAAAAAAAAAACACTTAAACTGTTTTTTTTGGTATAAAAACGGTTAAATTTTTTCACCTTTCCCTTCCCCCGTGGGGAATATAGAATGCTTTTTTAAAGATTTAAAGTAATGCTCGTCAATGAACAGTGCTGGGCGCCCAAAAATCAAAAAAAAAACGTAACTGTTATGTTTTTGGGAAAAAAAAAAGGTATTTTTTGGCACCTTTTTAATTTACCTGTGGTGAATATAGAATTTCCCTTTTTTAAAATTTTTTCGTAGATTCTGCGTCAAAGAAAAAGTTTCTGGGTGCGCCCAAAAATTTAAAAAACACGTAACTGTTTTTGTTTTGATATAATAAACGGGGATTTTTTGCACCTTTCAATTTACCTGTGGTGAATATAGAATTGCTGTTTTAAGATTTACTTTGATGCTTTCTCAATGAACAGGCAGGGGGCGCAAAAGTCAAAAAACAAATAACCTTTTTAAGTTTTGGGAAAAAAAAAACAGTAATTTTTTTCACATATCAATTCACCTTTTATGAATATAGAATTGCTGTTTAAAAATTTACGTAATCTGCGGGCAATGAACATTTCTTGGGGGCCCAAAAATCAAAAAACAAAGTAAAATGTTTTTTTTTTGGGTAAAAAAAACGGTATTTTTTTTTCCCTTTCAATTCCCCCTGTGGGAATATAGAATTTCTGTTTTAAGATTTACGTAATGCCTTTGTCAATGAAAAGGCTGGGGCCCCAAAATCAAAAAACAAAGTAACTTTATGTTTTTTATATAAAAAAACTGTTTTTTTTGCAAACCCTTTCCCAAATTTACCTGTGGGGAATATAAAGGGAATTTTTTTTTTTTTTTTTTTTTTTTTTTTTTTTTTTTTTTTTTTTTTTTTTTCTTGGTTTTTTTTTTTTTTTTTTTTTTTTTTAAAATTTACGGGAAGGGGCTGCGTCAAAAGAACCGTGGGTGGGTGCGCAAAAGTCAAAAAACACTTTAAATGTTATGTTTTTTATAAAAAACGGGAAATTTTTTTCACCTTTTTAATTTACCTGTGGTGAATATAGAATTGCTGGGTTTTTAAAATTTACGTTGATCTCCCCAATGAACATGCTTTGGGGGGGGCAAAATTTAAAAAAAACGTAACTGTTTTTTTTTTTTAATATAATAAACGGGATTTTTTTTCACCTTTTTAATTCACCTGTGTGAAAAATAGAATTGGCGTTTTAAGATTTACGTAATGCTTGCACAATGAAAAAGTGCTGGGGGCGCAAAAGTCCAAAAAAAAACCGTAACGTTTGTTTTTAAAATAATAAAAAGGGAAATTTTTTTTCCCCCTTCAAATTTACCTTTGGGGAATAAAGAATTGCCCGTTTTTAAAAAACTTACTAGATCTGCTCAATGGAAAAATTTCTGGGTGCGCAAAAGTCAAAAAACCGTAAAGTTTTATGTTTTTTATTAAAAAACGGTATTTTTTGCAAACCCTTTCAATTCCCCCTGTGGTGGGAAAAAAGAATTCTGTTTTAAGAAATTTTCGTAAAGCTTTTCCCTCAATGAACATGCCTTTGGGGCGCAAAAGTCCAAAAAAAAACTAACTGAAAGTTTTTATATAAAAACGGTTTTTTTTTGCCCTTTCAATTTACCTGTGGTGAAAATAGAAATGCCCGTTTTAAGATTTACGTAGATGCTGCGTCAAAAGAAAAGTGGGTGGGGGCGGGAAAAGTCAAAAAACACTAACTGTTTTGTTTTGATATAATAAAACGGTATTTTTTGCACCTTTCAATTCACCTGGGGAATATAGAATTGCGTTTTAAAAATTTTCGAGATGCTCGTCAATGAACAGTGCTAGGTCCCAAAAAAATAAAAAAACACTAACTGTTATTTTTGATATAATAAACGTATTTTTTGCACCTTTAAATTTTCCCTGGGTGAATTAAAATTTGCTGTTTTAAGTTTTACGTAATGCTGCGTCAATGAACAGTGCTGGGTGCGAAAAAGTCAAAAAACATAACTTTTTATTTTTTGATTAATAAAGGTATTTTTTGCCCCTTTTCAATTCCCCGTGGTGAATATAAAGCGTTTTAGATTTACGGAAATGCTGCGTCATGAACAGTGCTGGTGGCAAAGTAAAAAAACACGTAACTGTTTTTTTTTGATAAAAAACGGTTTTTTTTGCACCTTTCAATTCCCTTGGTGAATATAAATTGCTTTTTTAAGTTTTACGAGATGCTGCGTCAAACAGTGCGGGTGCGAAAAAAGTCAAAAACCGTAACTGTGTGTTTTTTCGTTACAGGGTTTTTTTTGGCAACAAAAAACCTGTGCTTACTCAATTGCTGGTTTGTAATTTAAGTGAAAGGTGGTAATAAAACAGTCACAGGTTAATGGGAAAATTAACACCTATCTGAAAGTATATGAAAATAAAATGATTTTGCAGTAACAAAAGCCCTGCAGTTACTAGAAATGATGTTTACCCAAATATAAGTTCAAGCCCCAAAAATTTCCAGGAAATATTTCAATAGCAAACTGTTAAAAAAAGATATTCCATACAATGTCTTAAAAACTAAGTCTTGGGAACTTTACCATTTCTTTTAGAAAGCTTGTCTGTGTTCGCCCGGGGGGCCCCCCACCCCCCTCCCACCGCCGTGAATTTACAGGTAGTTCTCTTTAAAATTCCCTACTAATACATAAAATGTTCAAATTCTAATCTAACTAAATTGGAAGGATCACAGCTAATATTTGAGGGTTTTTCTGTGCAGAAATAGACTAATTCGCGAGCTGTTTGGCCCGGCAGACGCAGGGCCATCCCTTTTTAAAGCGGGAAACCCCCAGGCTGAAACAGGAAACGCGTTTTGTAAAACGAGGTCTGTATTTTTTTCCCGCCAAAACGCAAAACCATAAAACATCCCAGTCATGAGTGCACCCCACGTCTCCCCCTTTCTCTTTCTGTAAACTCATTTGCTGGCCGCCCAAAAATTTCGGAAGGGGCCGAAAAAGGCGCGTCTTAAAAGATGAGCAAATTTTAAAACCCATTACGCATATCTGGAAATTTCGATCACCATAAAACCTGCCGATTTCAACTTTGGGCGAAAAAACGCTCACAAAGTGTCTCTTTTCTAATTGGTGCAAAAACCCCAGAAGCCCCCAAAAATTTTGGGGCGGTACCAAGCATTATGCTCCAAAAATTTGGAGTGTGCTTGTTCAGTACTTTAGAACGGTCTATACAGCTTTTTGGGCCCGAAATTCTGGGGCCCCCGTTTTATACATGTCCCCAAAGGATCATCTTATGGGCAGTAACCCAAAATGGTTCCAAAAAAACTACAGCTTTCTCGAAAAAAAAAACCCTGACACAGATCCATAGATGGAGGAATAAAAAGATTTCTGGTTCCAGAAAAAAGGGATTTAAAAAAAAATATATATATTTTTTTTTCAAAATTAAAGTAACATGAATATTAAATAATAATAAAAACTATATTAATTTGGAATCCCCAAAAACCCAGAATAAAGACACTGTAACATGGAGTTCACTGCTATAAAAACTAAACCCAGAAAACATAATTGGCATAATTGCATTTTTTATTTTTTTAAAAGATTTTATGGTATATTGAATGTTTTTCATTTAAAAAAATTCAAAATTGTCTTTTAAAAAAAAAAAAAGCCCTCAAACAGCTTTTGAATAAAAAATTTTAAAAAAAAGTTCAAACTCTTTGGGGGGGGCTTTTAAAAAAAATATATAATTGTCAAAAATCACAGAATCAGAAATGGGCTAATAGACATAGTAGACCTCAGATGACACTATAAAGCTGAGCTCCCGATTTTTCAACCCCCCCCGGGGCAGTTTTTATCTTCCCTTCTGTAACCTGGGTATTTTGACAGAAGCTTTTAACCCAAAAAAAACCCGACCTGGGCAAATCCCTTTTAAAGGGGGATTCGTAAACAGTTCCTGGACATCCGGTAATTTTTAACCCCCTTCTTATACAATATTACAGAAAGGGTTTTATTAGGAAAAAAAACAGAGCTCTGGGTCTGTTAACCCCCTTTTCACAAAACCCTTTAACCATAAAATCTACAATAAAATTTTTAAATCTTGGGTTCCCAGTGCAAACTTTTAAAAGATCCCAAAACCCACCATTTTGCCATTTAAAGTAGTTAAAAGGCTACCCTCCCCCACTAACCCATGGCTAAACACCTGATAAAAAGCTGGGGAAACGGAAGGAAAAGGGAGGGGACCCCCTAAAGGGGGCCACCTTTAACCCGGCAGGTGGGGGCACAAAAGGGGTGGAGTGGTTGAAATTTTCCCCTTCGGGGAGGAATTTACTATTTTGCCCTTATTTTTGGATGAAAATAATACCAATGCCATTCTCTACCTTTAAATTTTTTGTTTGTCCTCACTTACCCTGCATTCAAAGTATTACAATTTTGCAGCACATTCTAACCCAACTTAGTTTTTGACTGCCCAAATAGTCCCCGCTGATAAACTTTTATCCCTTTCCTGCAAGCAATCAAGTGGAACACAAAAGCTGTGCTTTTACAATCACTTACTGAAGTATAATTTTGGATAGCAACCACTCTCTATCACTAAGTGCTGGAATTGAAGAAAATTCTGATCATAATCTTTTAACTCATAAAGTACTGTGATAATTTTTGGGAAATTTAAAATACAAACAAAAGAATGGGTTTAAATTTTGGGCAGTTTCCCTATCAGCCCCCAAAACAACATGATACTAGAGAATCTAGGCAGGTTGGTGCCATTCAAAGATCTCAATGTGTGAGATAACACTGACCCTAACGCCAGACACCAATGACCCATTCTATCCCTGAAAATATCCCTAAAGATATCCCTGAGCTACAACTGACCCCAACACAAGCAATAGGACACACCAAGAAACAAACACTGACAACAAACTGAGATATCACAAGATACAAGATTCAAACAAATACAAATAACAATAAATTGAACAAAAATGAGAAGCAAAATTGAACATTTGTAACATCCATACATGCCAACTCTCCCAAATTGCCCAGGAGACGCTCACAAATAGGAGAGATTTCCTGGATTCTCGGTAGAGCTGGTGATTCACCTGCAGCTGAATGGCTGCTGGAGGTTTTTTAAATTAGAAGTACACTGATGTCACTGATGGTGGAGGAGGAGGGGGGACCCTAGCAGCTAGCTGCACAGTCTAGCCACTGGGTGTGCATGGCCTTTTCAACATGCTCTCCACTTGAGAAGAGTGATCAGTAGAGTCAATCTACTCCCTGCCCCTATATCTCCTCTGCCTTTGTACTGCTGTGTCACCCAGCTTTACAGGAAAACTGAGTAACACCCCATCCCCCACAGGCAGCACCAAAGCTTTCTATTGTGGAAAGCTGAGTGCTAATGGTGGAGGATGGGTGTCGCCCAGATTTTCTGAATGCTGGATAGCCTATCCAACCTGTGTAATATGTATGTGCATCATGTTTCTGTTTATTTACAGGCTTCATTTTTTGACTTTGGTGGATTCTTTGGACTACTATGAACCGGCTTTGGATATTTTTTTTTAATAAAATGATTAAAACGAGTTGTTTGTTTAAATGTAAGTGTTTTTTTTTTTTTTGTATTTAGTGTTGGTGATTTTTTTCCCCTTTTATTCCAGTGGTGTTAGTAATGAAGATGTCTTACAGAGGCCTGTGCATTACTATGGCTGGCCTTGGTGTCAGACACATATGCTTTTTGTCACCCTAAGGCTGACACTAACCCCTTGTCATGATTACCCCAGTATTGAACACATATGGGGTACTGGAAAGATTGGGGTAAAAATCAGAAGCTTCTGGGACGACTGCGGGCTTGTGTTTCTAGGATGGGAAGGACCCAATATCTATGGAACTTTCAATTCTGAAATCATCAAGCTGCAGCTGTTGGTTTTACCTTGACTGGTAATGGAAAATGGAGGAGATGGGGGAAGGGGCTTCACCTATTCTTTTTTTGTTTGTTTCAATAATTTATTGAAAATCCAATAAAAGGCATCCACTGTAATTTGTTTGATCTATAAAAAACTACTTTTTAAAAAAACTGTGGCGTCCTTCCTTTTCTCATAACCATTTAGGGTAAACCAGTATCTTCAGCCTGATACTATCAGGATGGCAAGGTCCATGAATTTTGGCCTTTCCAACCCTAAAAATACCAGCCCACAGCACACCCCAAAAAGTAAACCCTTATATTAATTAATTATTAATTATTGTGCATTAATTATTAGAGTAATAGTAAGAGGAGGTTAGTATTAGCTGACCCAAAATCCTAGTGTTAGTAATGGAAATGCATCTTTCAGAACCTACATTACTAAATAAATATATAAAGAAAGCTAAAAAAAAAAAAAGTTTATTTAAATAAACACTCCCCGACAACATCTCTCATAGAGCATTTTATTAAAGAAATTGATTAAATGCTGGTCCAATGTAGCCCAATGAGTCTTTCATAGTCCAAAAGGAAAACCTGTAGAAAGATAGAAACACTGCAAAAACATGACAGTACCAAAGTCCACCCCCTGCACTTCCTAAAGGTCATACCTGCGACTGAAATTTGGGTGCAGGAGATGAGTTTTCT
>JAODAL010077946.1:0-13094 GCA_025379985.1 Phyllomedusa bahiana
TGTTTTTAAAAAAGCCTGTAGGCTTTAGCCCCGGGGTGTGTGGACGGGGGCCTTTTAGCTGAGGCCGGGGTGTGTTTTAAGGTCCTGTAGGGGTTTTTGTAAGGTGAAACTTGTGTGTAATTTTGCATGTAAGGTGAGGTGTGGGGGGTGTAATGTGCCTGTTGGGTGAGCGGGGTGTGTGTAATGTGCCTGTAGCTGAGCTGGTGTTTTGTATTGGGGCCGTGAGCTGAGGGCCCTGTGTGTTTAAATTTTGTGTAGCTGTGTCATTTGTGTGTCATTTGGGCCCGTAGGGGTGAGGGTGTGTGTGTAAATGTGCGAGTAGCTGAGCCGTGTTGTGTGTTAAAAGGGGCCTGTAGTTTAGGGTGTGTGTGTAATGTGGCCTTTTTTTCTGAGGGGCCCTGTGTGGGGTTTTAAAGTGCCTGTAGCTGGGGCCTTGTGTGTGTAACGTGCCCGTAATGAGCCGGTTTTGTGGTTTTAAGTGGGCCTGTTTGCCCGAGGGCCCTTTTGTGTGTTTAAATTGGCCCCATAACTGTACGGTGTGTGTATGTGCATGGTGCTGAGCCCGTGGGATGTGGGTTTTGTCCCTGGGGAAATTTTCAGCTGTGTCTTTCCTCTTCCGTCCAAAATTGGGGTAAAAATGGAAAAGGGGGTAAAGCACCACAGGATCCCTTGATACATATGAGTGTGTGGGGGGGCCATCAGGGTAGAAACTCCCCATAAGCGTGAAGGGAGGGGCAATTTGCTGATAAAAAAAATCCTGGGTGGCTATTGGTCCGGGGCTTTAAGGGGTTTGGGCCCTTGGAAGTGATTTAGTGATTACTTCGACTTCCCTCATCGGGGCGATATTGTCAATTTTCAAGACGAATTTCCGATAATAGATTATCGCCCATGACCAATTTAAAAATCTTTGGGAGGGGGAAACAACACCCTTTTAAATTTTTACACCCAAACAAGGCTTTGGGGAAGCTGGGAAATTTTTAAAAATCCACAAAAAGTCAAATGGGTACCTGCCAAAATCTTAGGCAACACACTTAGGTTTAAAAAGGGCCCCAAAAAATAGGGGCAAGGGGGACCCTTCACTATCCCCGTTTTGTACCACAGGGAGGGGGCCCTTTAAACGCAAAACCCAAATTAAAAAGTGGGCCCAAAGGCAGTATGATTTGAACTATTATTTTACTTGAACTGGGACATAAGAATATTCCCCGTCCGGGAAACCCGGGATTAGCCCCAAAACCCTGCAAGGGCCCCCAGGTTTAAAAAAGGGCCGGAAAAAAAAGGGGTCTTTCAACCACCATTTTATTTACTGGGAACATAGGACATCCCTGTCCTGGGGCCCCAGCCCTGAGGCCCCAAAACCCGCATTACCCCCCAGATTTAAAAAATCCGGAAAAAAAAGAGTCAACCACCATTTTAAATTGACCTTTTGGGGCATTGATATACTTTGCCCGGGCGCCCATGGCCCCAAAAAAATTGGGGATGCCCCCAGATTAAAAAAATGCCCGGGGGAAAAGGGGTATTTTTAAAAACCTTTTTTGTTTAACTGGGCATAAAACTATATGTCCTGGGTAACCTACATCTGTTCAAGTCTTCCTGTTCCTCCCTTATACAATTCAGGGGAATTTTTTTACCAGCTACTATGTTGTAGCATGCTAAGTTTTTTAGTAGTTTTATTCTAGAAACACATTTTTAAAATCGGATGATACAACCAATCTTTCGTTTCTCTTTTTTTTATTGTATTTAAATGGGTTTGTCTCACTACAGGAATTGCTAGCTATGTTAAAGATCTTGCCAAAAAAATGTCATTTTGGATATGTGTCCAATAACAGTGTCTAATATTCCTGTTTCTGGACAGCAACGTCACCCTTTGAGCCACTCTTGACAAAATTGTGAAGAACAAAATGTCTGTTAGAAACCACATTTTTTATAACAGGAGACCTGTAGTATAGCTGCATTTCACAGCAACATGCCCCAAAAAAATTCAAATACATGGACACTTGAGCCCTCTCTTGACACAATTGGTGTAAGAACAAATGTCTGTTAGAAAACACATTTTTTTATATAGGACCTGTAGTATTGGTGCATTTCAGTAGCAGCATGACCCAAAAAAATTATACATAAGAATTCTTCAGGCCACTATAAAAAATTGTGAGGAGAAATTCCACTTAGAAGCCAATTTTCTGTTTCCAAAGGACCATGATTATAGCTGTATCTCACAGGCAACATGACCCCAAAAAATTATAAAAATGAATTCTCAGCCACTATAAAAAATTGTGAGGCGAGAAATGCCACTTAGAAAGCCCAATTTCTGTTCCAAAGGACCATTGATTATAGCTGTATCTCACGTTACAGACCCCCAAAAAAATTATTAAAAATGATTCTCAGCCCTATAAACAATTGTGAGAGAGGAGAAATGCCACTTAGAATGCCACATTCTCTGTTCGATGGACCATGATTTAGCTGTATCTCACAGCAATTGACCCAAAAACATTGAACAATGGCCAAAAAATTCTAAAGTTAAAGTGATTAATGGAATATGGTTTTGTCATTAACCTTTGGTGTCTTTTACAGTCTCCACACTGCAAATCCAGCAAAATGATCTTTTGGGAACTGAGAATAAAAAATTGCAATGAGAAATGATCATTTTAAAAAACATTTTTAAAGGGGACCATTTCTGTTGAAGAGGAATGTGAAGTAGACGGCCAACTAATCGGTGACCTCGACAATTGGGGCACAACATAATCAGAGATCCATGCCTGATTCATCTTGATGAAAGTCAAACAATCCACATTATCTGTGGAAACCCGGATGCGTTTGTCGGGTAATGACTATCCAGCTGTGCAGAAGGTCCGCTCAGATATGATGCTGGCTGCTGGGCAGGAAAACATCTCTATGGCGTGGCCAGCGAGCTCGGGCCATTCATCCATTTTGGATACCCAGAAGTCGAGTGGGTCCTGAACATATCCAAAAACATCGATGTTGAGACACAGATAGTCGTGCACCATGATCTTAAGCCGCTCTCTGTGTGTTGTATGTGTGCCCTGATTACATGCATTGGTGGGGTGGTAAATAAAGATTGCCAGGGGTTCACCCAATTAGGCTTCTGCCCCTTGCCTGCTGCTGCGGGCCCGCTACGGCTACTTGGCACTCTACTGCTATCACGTTGCTGACGTTGTTCCATCGTGAAATTTGGAAGAACGTAAGCAGGCGTAACGAGTGTCTCCAGTTTATCAATCAGCAAGGTCTCCCATTTCTGCATTTTTACTCTTTATTTGGTGGGTGGAAGGAAAGTGATGAGTTTTGTTTTGTTACCGGGGATCCAGGAGGGTGGCCACCCAGTAAATGTTGTTCAGTTTGATTGCCTTAATGCGAGGATCATGTTTGGGGGAAATGAGCATCCAAGCACTCATGTGAGAGATGGAGCCTTGATTTCCCCAAACCTCTGAGTCGAGGGGCACTAGAAAACTGATCTTTCCCCATCTTCCTCCCCGCCTCAAATTCGTGCCAACCTCTTTCCAAGGCAGGGACGTCGGTGAAGTCGGTTCCCCGGAATACTCCTCCCTCCTTCTCCGCTTCCTCCGGCACAAGCTTCAACACAGCCCTGACTTGCCTAAGATGATGCAACCCCGAGAGCTGAGCACCGCCTTGCACTAGCCCTGGACCCTGAACCACTGCCTAATGAAGACCGATAAAATTGTAAAACTGTTGGGCCTTGTGGATTCGACGAAGAGAAAGGCCTCGTGTCCACATCTGTGTCCGTCTCCTTCTCCGTCGCTGGTGGGACCTGATGTTTCAGAGTGTCCAACAATCGTTCCAGAACTAAGATCACCACACTGGTCATGCTGAAAAAGGGCATTGTCCGCATGACCTTTTTGGTGGCTTCTTCAAAACTGGCAAGGATGGTGCAGGATCTTTCACCTCCCTCCACTCTCGGTGGCTCAACACCCCGAGGTCCGCACCGCTGCTTGTCAGGCCATGTGTCACTTCGTACTGTGTAATGGCATTGCGCTGCTGCCACAATCGCTGGAGCATGTGGAGGGTGGGATTCCAGCGTGTTGCCACATCAACAATGAGACGGTTGACGGGGAGGCCGAGCTGATGCTGCAACGCAGCCGGGCGGGAAATGAAGCAGGATGCGAACGGCGGAAGGGGCGAACTCAGACCTCGAGCCTTCCTCACAGGCAGTCCAGACCCAGGTAGCACTTTAGAAATTTCTGGACACAATTTTTCATGACATGTGCCAGGCAAGGGATGTGCTCCAGCCTACCAATCTTAATGGGGGCCAAAGATTTTCGACCGTTATCGCACACCACCTTGCCTGGCACAAGGTTCTTGTCACCCAGCCAGCGATCGGTCTCGTTGCAGAGACCAAACCACAGCTCCTGACCTGTTGTGACGGTCTCCAAAACAGATTAATTTCAACACGGCCTGGTTTCTCGGGGCACATGATGGGGGAAAGAACCCTGCACCATCCCTGCGGTTTGGAAGAGCTTTGAAACCGAGCCTAAAGAGCCACCGTCACCACCAGAGACATCCCCCCAGCTCACCCAGTAAAGCGGTCACAGAGATATAGCGGCCTTGGCCGTGGCTTATTTAAGTCCATGTGTCGGTGGTCAGAGGGACTTTTCCAGACACAGATGCAGACAATGCACTTGAAATTTTTAGATGACAGGGTCCGCTGGCCAGGGCAGGGTTGACGCTTTTCTGGCAAAAATGCCTGCTCAATCTGGTATTGGGGGCAGGCAAGGGTCATGATGTGGGGGAAACCCATCTGGGGTCCACCAGACGGAAAGGCAACATTTCCAAGGCCAAAAGCCTGGCAATGCTGACATTCAGGCTTTTGGCTTTCGGATGGTTTGGGTTAAAGTGTTTCTTCTGCTCCCAAACCTGGAAGACAGAAGGCTGGCTGCTATACTGGCCACTGTACGGCGTGCAGGTCATCAAACTGGTGGAAGGAGAATGGGTAGGATGGGCCTCTGGTGGTGCTGGTGGTACTCGGGCGACGGTGGAGGGTGAAGCGGAGGCTGATCCCTGATCATGACTCTGAGAGGCATGGGCAGCTGAGGAACGCTTGGTGGTAGCGGAGGAGGCGGAGAAAGAGGGTGTGACAGGGGTGTGACAGTGGTTGGAAGCCCGGCATTGGTGTGGCCTTTTTTGGCCAAGTTTTGCCTCCATTTCAGCTCATGCATTCGCTGACTAGACATGTTGGTTGTGGTTAAACACCTAAGATTCTTGCCACTACTGATGCGCTTATGGCAAAGGCGGCATATGACATCACTGGGTGAATCACAAGCTTGCTCGAAAAAGGCCCAGGCTTGAGAGGTCTGGGCCTTTTTCGATGGCGATCAGCGAGGAGCGGTGTTTCCGCTGATCGTGGGTGGCGTAATCATCTCAGCGGACTTGTGCGACCGCACTCTCCCTTTTTGAGGTGGAACCCGTACTGACACTACCCCATCGTCGTCCTCCTCATCCAGTGATGAAGCGCTCACAAGCAAAGTCTGCTGAAAAGACCACGTTGGATTCGCAATGTCATCAACATCATCATCATCAACACAGGTGACTTCGTCATCCTGACATTCTGCATCCAGGGCTACAAGCAAGAGGCACTGCAAGGCGTTGCAGACCGCCCGGGATTTTTGCCGATTGACCGGCTTCCTTCTCCTCCTCTGATGGCATCAGTAACTGGGCGTCAGAGCAGACAAAATCATCCTCTTTGGCCTCTTGATTATCCACAGTGGTGGGTACATGAGTTAACATTTGGGCTGCCTTCGCTTTATGTTGGACAGATGCTGACGATGCTGATGACGACATTTGGACTGGGAGGACAAGGAGGTAAGACTGCTCGATGCAGGCTGCATTAACCACTGAAGAACAGATTGGTGATGCTGTTCGTTACTGAGATTCACAGGGCCCTGACCCAGCGAAGACAGGCCTGACGGTCCTGAAACCAACGATCTGCTGGCTTGCGTGTTGTCGCCAGCACTGGAAGGAGCACCTTCTCTCGTACCTCTACCTCATTGTCCTACACCCCTCTTTGCTCGCTTACCACCTGCATTTCGCTCCATGTTCAGAAAGATAAAAATTTAAGAAGGTATGGAAGAGTTTTTGAAAGTCTCTTATAAAAAGAAGGCAAATCACAGCTATTCATAAATCTCTCTAATTTCCTACAGCCAACTAGGATTAGAAACTGAAAGGTTTCTGACGAATACCCGTGAAATGCGGTCGGTGGAAGAACCGTAAGAAAAAATCAACAGTGTTTTCCCTTTAGTCCAGGGATTTACAACTGCCCAAATAGGACTAGGAATTGATAGTTTTCAATGAAATATCATACAAGTGCGCTATCTACACCAAGCTGAGATTCAACGAGCGCAATAAAACTATTCAAAAGTTACACCTATGAGAAATTGCGTTTTTTGCAGCAATGACAAACGAGAACAGTTGCTAGAAAATTTTTCTATCAGAAGTTTCGTACATGGCTATTTTAAAAAACAGGCCGTAACCAAACGTGCAATACAGCTATTTAAAAGTTATACGGATAACAAACGGTGGTTTTTCCACCAATGAAATACACCAACAGTAACTACAAAATTTCTGTATTCAAATTTAAATACAAGATGGGTCTTTGAACAAAAATGGCCTGCGCCAAAGTGATAAAAAACCTAATTTTAAATTTGTGAAACGGATAATAAAAGGGGGTTTTGCACCTATGAATACACCTGCGTGACTAGAAAAGTTCTGTATCTATTTTGAAAGTAAAAGGGTGGGTCTTTGAAAAAACTGAGCTGGCCAAAGTGAAAAACACGTAATTAAATTGTGTACTGATAATAATAGGTGGTTTTTGCCCCCTATAAATACAACACCAATTACTAGCAAATTTCTGTATGGTAATATAAGTACAAGATGGGTCTTTCAACAAAAATGGCTTGCGCCAAAGTGAAAAAAGCCTAATTAAATTGTGTACAGATAATAAAAGGTGTTTTTTCACAGCGCTAGGTGCTTCTTTCAAATTCTCAGCCTAACTAAACACTGAAATTCTCTACTCTATCTATGTTCTAATGATCACAGCTAAAAGCATAGTTGTCTGTGTGAACAAAGAGAACTGTCGCTGAGCTGTATTGAGGAGAAAGCTGACTTTCACGTTCTGCTCTTATGGAACACAGACACACACTGATGCTGAACAGGAAGGGCTGTTCTATGTAAAACGAGGTCTTATTTGTTTCCAGCCAATCACAACCATACACATGCCCGTCATGACGTCGCACAAACCCACTCACCCTGTCTATTCTCTAAGCTGATTTTGGGTGGCCGCCAAAAGAAAAGGGAAGCACCGAAAATGGCGCGATATTAATAGATTAAAGCCCCGATTTCACCTAAATTATCGCGTGATCGAATAATTCCGATCAACATAAAAACCGTGCAGATTTCAACTTTGTCGATTATAATCGCTCAACACTAGTCATTGGTCCTAAGCTGACCCAGAAAGTGATGGGGGGGCGTCCTCTCTCTCTTTTTCCTTAGATCTTGCATATGCTGTCCGCTACTGCATCTAAGAGCTCAACCCCTTCACGACCTTCCGCTGTCGGTAGCGAGGTCTTTTTGGCATCACTGGTTTAGAGCTGAGATAGTTACTTACAGCTCTGTTCCTAGAGCAGCCTCTAAGCACAGCAGGGGTCAGAGGCTTCCTCCAATCCCAACCCTTTGATTGCCACAGCTCAGGTTTCCGAGTGCCCAATGTAGCCTAGTCTTTACAGACTGCCCTGGGGCTACTTTACTCTAGATCTAGTTTAGCATGCTGTGAGAGTGCAATGTGTGTTTTCCCCAACAGCAGCCTGTGTCCATACACTATATGTTATGTGTTACCATATGGTATTATGCATATACATTATAAATGTATGTCAAAGTTTAAAAAATATTTATCTCTTAGGAAAAGCAGAGAAAAAAATATATTAAAAATAGCAAACAATAAAACAATGAAGTATTTCATATGAAATAGAATTTGTGCAAAGATTACACAAACCTGTAGAATTTATTTACCATATTGTTTAATGTGAAACCTGTATCTAGTTATTTGGTGTGAATGATGTAAAAGAGTTCAGCAAGAAAGGCAGAAAATTTATATATTCTAGACACAAAAAAAGTCATATGTATCCTCAAATTATGGGAAAAAAATAACTGAAACATGTGGCTGGACATTAAGGGAGACATGTATGAAAACTGTCTTGGTCAAAGACTTTCTTTGTTGCCCATAGCAACCAATAAGAGCGCCCATTTAATTTTTTCAGAGCTCTAGATGAAATGAAACAGGCGCTCTGATTGGTTGCTATGGGATACTAAGAAAGTCTTAGACCAAGACAGTTTTCATACATGTGGCCCTAAAGGATTTTTTTCTACTGCAAAGATTAGAATTCAACATGTAAAATATTAGACCTTTTTGAGACCCTTCCCATCCCAATCCCCTTAAGAGACCTTAAATCGCTTCAGATTTCCATACTCAAATTTATCTGGGCATTTGACAGACACCACATTAGGAAGTCAGTGCTCTTAACAAAAAATATGGAGGGAGGACTTAAAGGGGTTGTCTCGCTACAATGATTGGGTTTTAATTAAAAGATCTTTAAAAAAACAAGCAACTTTGCAATATATGTTCATTACAAATGTCCTACTGATTTTGAGCTAGCCCTGTTCGTAGGAGTGCTAGCCCTGTTCGTAGGAGTGCATCAGCTTCTCAAATTTCTATAGCAGCCGACCTATTGATCCTTATCTTACTGGCTGTCAGGTCTGAATGACTCATCACCTTTGAAGACAGGTCGGAGCAGAGAGCCCCTCCCGCACAGAATGCTTCTGTAGTGGAGGGAGGAGGAAGGAGGACTCTGGCTTCTATGTCTGTGCTGCCTGGATTAACCCTGTGTGTGCCTGCTTCCTCCTGCTCTCTACACAGATTGAGGAAAGCAGAGATTAGGCTGATCAATAGATGTGACAGCAGTGACCCTGTGTGTTACTATAATCATGATGTCTGTGGAGCTGTAACTATAATAATACTATACAGATCAGGGAGGCTTGTGAACAGTTCATGCTGTGCTGTACTAGGGAAACATCCTGAGTAACACTTTGCAGCTTCCATGTGTCTGTTCTGAGAGGGTTTGTTTGTTGTTGCTGGAGATGTGGAGATATGTAAGCTAAGCAGATGTGGAGATATGTAAGCTGTTCTGCTATTAGCAATCATAGACCTCTCTAGGCAGGCACACACAGGGTTAACTCTGGCAGCAATCCCCCTGCTGTATAGAAGTTACAGACGGATAGCTGCCTGTGTGCTGAGGGGAGGGGGAAGAGGGAGGAGAAGAGGCAGAGAAGCTAGCACGCCCCTCAATTCAACTCCCATTCACAGACAGAGGCTGAAAGCAATTAAAGTAGTTGTCTCATTAATAGCTTTCAGCCTCTGTCTGGAATGGGAGTTGAATTGAGGGGCGTGCTAGCTTCTCTGCCTCTTCTCCTCCCTCTTCCCCCCCTCCCCTCAGCACACAGGCAGCAAATCCGCCCGTAACTTCTTACAGCAGAGGGGGGCAGGGGGATTGCTGCCAGAGTTAACCCTGTGTGTGCCTGCCTAGAGGGTCTATGATTGCTAATAGCATAACAGCTTACATATCTCCACATCTGCTTAGCTTACATATCTCCACATCTCCGAAAACAACAAACAAACCCTCTCAGAACAAAACACATGAAGCTGCAAAGTGTTACTCAGGGATGTGTCCCTAGTACAGCACAGCATAAACTGTTCACAAGCCTCCCTAAATCTGTATAGTATTATTATAGTTACAGCTCCACAGATTTTCATGATTATAGTAACACACAGGTCACTGCTGTCACATCTATTGATCAGCCTAATCTCGTTTTCCCTCAATCTGTGTAGAGAGCAGGAGGAAGCAGGCACACACGGGGTTAATCCAGGCAGCACGGACATAGAAGCCAGAGTCCTCCCTCCTCCTCCCCCACTACAGAAGCATTCTGAGGGGAGGCTCTCTGCTCCGACCTGTCTTCAAAGGTGATGAGTCATTCAGACCTGACAGCCAGTAAGATAAGGATCAACAGGTCGGCTGCTATAGAAATTTGAGAAGCTGATGCACTCCTACGAACAGGGCTAGCTCAAAATCAGTAGGACATTTGTAATGAACATATATTGCAAAGCTGCTGTTTTTTAAAGATCTTTTAATTAAAACCCAATCATTGTAGCGAGACAACCCCTTTAATGAGACAACTCCTTTAATAAAGTATTATTGGGCTGCCCAGCTGAGGCGCATTTCGGCATGGTCCTTCTTGCACGCCTTTTCTAGATTGGCAGAGCTTGAAATATTGTGGTTGGCCCCGATCCACCCCAACTCATTGCTGTGGGCTACCTCCTCTGTGGCAGTGGGTGGCAATTTATGAGGACCCATCATCCTAACTTGGGCCATATGGAAAAGGTGTGGAAGAATTTTTAACCCATGTTCACCTTCCTCCGTCCGGACATCGTTTTTATTCAACCCCTCCTTCCCAGGTGGGATTGAAAATTGGGCGATAAAGGTCTGGTGTGATAAACTTTTCAATTTTGCTAATATAATAGACCTATCTGAAAGACGTATTTGACCTTTTGAGACCTTGCAATCCAGGATTTCTTTGCCAACATCTATTAGGTTTTCATATTTGCAGATTACACGTTTCTTTATTAAAATTTTGGGTTCTACTACAGTCTCCCTCCCCACGAGGTTTGAATTAATCTGCAAAACTTCCCTTTCAACAAGAGGTTTCATTTCGGATATTTATTCTATCTTATCTAACCCCTTCCCTGACAATCCAGTAAAACACCCCTACATGTCTAAATGGGAACATTTTGTGCAAAGGGATATTTCTATGGAAGAATGGCGAACCACATAGCAGAGGGCGTCTCACACCTCTCTTTGTAATTTGTACAAAAAAAATCAATGCAAAATCTTGATGATGTGGTATCACACGCCGGCCCTTATACACAAACTTACCCCAATGATCCCAGAGAGCTGTTGGAAATGCAATATAGGGAATAGTTTTCATATCTTTTGGGAATGAGTTTCTGGAGGAAAGTCAAACTGCTAATCAAGGATGTCACAGGGCTGAAAGCACCTCCAGATCCTTTGTTCTTTTTTCTTAACTTGACTACATCCCCTGTCAGTAAACAGTTGTTGAAAATGGCCCTTCACATCCTTACCGCTGCTAGGTGTCTGATCTCACTGTACTGGAAGCGTCGTGCCCCCCTCAATGTGTGATGTAATACAACGAACCAAGGATATTAGATGGCTGGAATATCTGACCGCATCCTTGAACAATACCTTAGAGCTATTTCATAGTATTTGGTATCAGTGGGATACATATTTGATTGTCAGAGGCCTATGAGTTGTGGACTCTCACTTTTCGTCTTATTACTGTTTTTTTGTGCTGAACAGATATAACAGGGCGCTCTATCCCCCACTCCTCCTACCTTTCTGCTGTGTCTTGTTAAGTGTGAGTCTGGTCTTTAATGAAAAAGTGCAGTTTATTCATTTATTTTTGTGATAAGATGTTATACATAGTTTATATACTTTGCACAAAAGAAATGTTGTATGACTTATACCACAGTTGTTTAATGTCAGCTAATTTTATTGCACTGTCTACTTAAATACTTCAATAAAAATACAGTTAAACAAGCAAAAAAAAATTCGTCTTTGCACTCTCTCTAGCTCCATTACATCTTTTCTATAAACTGGAGCCCAGAACTGAACAGAATATTCCAAGTGAGGCCACACCAATGCTTTATACAACAGTAATATTACATCCTTGTCTCGCGAGTCCATGCCTCTTTTACTACACGCCAATATCCTGCTGGCCTTAAAGTCAAATGATTGACACTGCATGCTGTTCTGTAGTGTATGATCTACAAGAATGCCCAGATCTTTCTCAACAAGCGATTCTCCCTCTATTTTCTCACTCTATGACATATGATGCCTGCAGATTATTCGTACCCAGATGTAAAACTTTACATTTATCCACATTCAACCTCATTTGCCAAGTGTATGCCCAAACACTCACTGTGTCCAGGTCTGCTTGCACTTTATGAACATCTTCCATAAATTACACTACACTACATACAGTAGCTTGGTGTCATCTGCAAAAATAGATGTGTGAGTTCTTTCATGTCGAAGAAGATGCGATTTCATAGTAAAACATTTGCCACAATCTGAACATGAAAACGGCTTCTCCCCTGTGTGAATTCTTTTATGATGAACAAGATCTACAGTAATTTGTTCCTAAAATGTTTTCCACATTCTGAACATGAAAACAGCTTCTCTCCAGTGTGAGCTAATTCATGTTGAGTAAGATATGATTTCCGACTAAAACATTCCCACATTCTGAACATGAACAGGGCTTCTCCCCTGTGTGAGTTCCTTCATGATGAATAAGACCAGATTTCTGACGAAAACATTTCCCACATTCTGAACATGAAAATGGCTTCTCTCCTGTGTGAGTTCTTTGATGCGTCTCAAGACTAGATTTGTGAGCAAAACATTTTCCAGATTCTGCACAGGGAAATGGGTTCTCTCCTGTGGGATATTGATGTTCTGCACCCCTTATGTGACTTTTATTTTGCTCAACAATCTGTAGTGAATCAGAATATAGGACCTGCTTAAAAGAATCAGTTGATAGATCATTGGAGGGAAGGGCTGAGGCTATGCCTGGATAAAAAGTATGCTCTTCACTTTTTCTCGATCTGGGAAAGCTACATATCTTTGCTGCCAGAGCGTATTAAAAACGCAATAAGAGATTGCTTCCATTTCACCTCCTGGTATCAGCGTAGAGTTTTGGAGGGGGATCCCTGATACTTGGCTCATAATTATGGTGGAAAGGAGGGGCTTACACTCGGGGTGGCCGCGCGCTACCCGCCCACTTGTCGCTTAGTCTTTGGAGACCAGAGAGTTCAGATTGTTTACATGTTGTTTAGATGTTAATGTATAGGGACATTTAAAATGTGGTTTCATGCCTTCTTGTCACATGCTCCTTTAAGCTGGACCATATTATATTATTCAGGTCTACTGGAGATAACCTACAATAAGCCA
>JAODAL010077947.1:0-13093 GCA_025379985.1 Phyllomedusa bahiana
ACAAGTTAAGTGCTAGGATTCTGGAGGGGTCATTGATCCAGGATTTTTCGATTGCCAGATTGGAGTCGGGAAGGAATTTTTTCCCTACAATGAGGACAATTGGCTTCTAACCATGGGGTTTTTGCTCCTTTCTTGGATCAACACTTGAGCACAATAGGCTGAACTGGCTGAATGTCTGTCTTTTTCAGCTTCACAAGCTATGTATCTGTGTAGTCACTGTGTTGTCCATAGTATTATGTTGGTAGTATATGTCAGTATTATTTGTGCACTATATGATGGAGCACTGTATTATACTGTATGTAATATCATTTGATCATTGTATAAGGGATTTTTCAGCAGAGTATAATATGTGATTAAGCTCTTTTTTTGCTTGTGGTAACCTGAGCATTCCCACTAGAGGGTGCTGTTGTGTGACTATTGATATATGATGACTCTGGGAACCAGTATTTCTGTTCTGTCACTTAACCCCTTCCACCACAGCATATATCTTGTTTGTCACATTCGTTTATCCCTCTTTGCTGTCCCAGAGCCATAACTTTTTTAGTTTTCCATCTACATAGACATATGAGGGCTTTTATTTTGTGGGACAAGATTTTGTGGTGTTGTTCATATTACCATAGACTATATTAGTGAACAGTAAAAAAAATCTAAGTAGGGCAAAATGTGAAATAAACGTACTTGCGTCATGTTTATGGGAGTTTTGTTTTTACGACGTTTAATCTTAAGTATAAATGACGTGTTGGCTGAAGTGCACTTTTTATTGCTACCAGGTTTGGAATGCATGCATCTTTTTTAATCAAATTTATTCCAATACTTAGGGG
This sequence comes from Phyllomedusa bahiana, assembly GCA_025379985.1. NCBI lineage: Eukaryota > Metazoa > Chordata > Amphibia > Anura > Hylidae > Phyllomedusa > Phyllomedusa bahiana. The sequence continues at coordinate 822 of JAODAL010077947.1, forward strand.
ACCTGAAATAAGCAAAAAAACACAATTCTGTTGTTTGGAATTTTTTCTTGGGATAAATAAGTTATATTTTAATGATCAACATTTCGGACGCGGCGATACCAAATATGTATAACTTTCTTATTATTTTGTTTTAATTTTTTTAGAAGTATTATTTGCCACTTTATGAAGGTATTAATGACCATTGTATAGAATTATTATTTGTACACTATGAAAATATTATTGTTGCTTTGTAAAGGAGTATTATTTGGGCATTGTATGAAGGTTTTTATTGGACACTGTAATGAAGGTATTTGATCATTTTGGCATTATATCGAGGTATAATTAAGACACTGTATATATGATATTATTTGGGCACTGTACAGAAGTATTATTTGAGCTCTATATGGAGGTATTTCAGCAGTGTGTGGTCTTCTTTCTGCACTTTATAACTTTTGTTTTAATACTATTTTTGTAATTGTGCTCTTTGTATTCTTTTAATATGTTGTATATATGTATAGTTTACATCTTTCACTTATATTGTATTTCAGGGGCCGGGGTGACCACAAATAATATATATGATGATATGCTCCTGCCCAGCTGTATTGTTAAGTCGCAGTAAGCTGGAACTCTCCACACTGAATTCATAACGTACAGCAAAATGTAAGTGACAGCACCATGCTTCATTATACTTCTTAAAAAATTGTGTGTCATAAAAAGCCTTGGGTTCTTACAGTGGGTACGGAAAGTGTTCAGACCCCTTTAAATATTTCACTCTTTGATTGCAGCCATTTGGTAAGATCCAAACCGTTCATTTTTTTCTCATGAATGTACACTCTGCACCCCCCCCCCCATCTTGAAAGAAAAAAAACAGAATAGATATTTTTTCAAATTTATTAAACAAAAAAAACTGAAATATCACAAAGTCATAAGTATTCAGACCCTTTGCTCAGTATTGAGTAGAAGGACCTTTTGAGCTGGTACAGTCATGAGTTTTTCACACCTGGATTTGGGGATCCTCTGCCATTCTTCCTTGCAGATCCTCTCCAGCTCCCTCAGGTTGGATGGTGAACGTTGGTGGAGGCCATTTTCAAGTCTCTCCAGAGATGCCCAATTGGGTTTAGGTCAGGGCTCTGTCTGGGCCGGTCAGAAATGGGCACAGAGTTGTTATTGTTATTTTAGCTGTGTGCTTAGGGTCATTGTCTTGTTGGAAGAAGAACCTTCGGCCCAGTCTGAGGTCCAGAGCGTCTGGAAGAGGTTTTCATCCAGGATATCTCTGTACTTGGTCACATTCATCTTTCTTTCAATTGCAACCAGTCATCCTGTCCCTGTCCCCATAGCCTGATGCTGCCACCACCATGTGTGACTGTTGGGATTGTATTGGGCAGGTGATGAGCAGGGCCTGGTTTTCTCCACTGCTTACAATTAACACCAAAAAGTTCAATCTTCATCTCAGACCAGAGAATCTCATTTCTCATAGTCTGGGATCCTTCATGTGTTTTTTTGCAAACTGTTCACGGCTTTCCTATGTCTTGCACTGAGGAGAGGCTTCCGTCTGCGACTTTCCTATGTCTTGCAATGAGGAGAGGCTTCCGTCTGCGGCTTTCCTATGTCTTGCACTGAGGAGAGGCTTCAGTCTGCGGCTTTCCTATGTCTTGCACTGAGGAGAGGCTTCTGTCTGCCGCACTCTGCCATAAAGCCCCAACTGGTGGAAGCTGCGGTCCTAGTTGACTTTGTGGAACTTTCTCCCATCTCCCTACTGCATCTCTGGAGCTCAGCCACAGTGAACTTGGGTTCTTCTTTACCTCTCTCACCAAGGCTCTTCTCCCACCATTGCTTAGTTTGGCTGGACGGCCAGGTCGAAGAAGAGTTGTTGTCATCCCAAACATCGTTGATTTAAGGATTATGGAGGCCACTGTGCTCTTAGGAACCTTGAGTGCTGCAGAAATTCTTTCTAACCTTGGCCAGATCTGTGCCTTGCCACAATTCTGTCTCTGAGCTCCTTGGGCAGTTCCTTAGACCTCATGATGCTCATGTGCTCTGCCATGCACTGTGAGGTCTTATATAGACAAGTGTGCGCCTTTCCTAATCAAGTCCAATCAGTTTAATTAAACACAGTTTTACTCAAACGAGGGAGTAGAAACTATCTCAAGAAGGATCAGAATAAAATGGACAGCATGGGAGTTAAATATGAGGGTCACAGCAAATTGGCTGAATACTTATGACCATGGGAGATTTCAGTTTTTCTTGTTTAATAATAAATTAGCAAAAAATCTACATTTCTGTGTTTTTTCATTTCATGATGGGGGGGGGGGCAGAGTGTACATTAATGAGCAAATAAATAAACTTTTTGGTCTTACCAAAAAGGCTGCAATGAAAGAAAGAGTGACAAATTTAAAGGGGTCTGAATACTTTCCGTACCCACTGTAAGTGCTCTGTGTGAACGGGACTGTAAAAATCCTATCTCACTACTACAAGAAACTATCCCGCATGACATGGTCTCCATTGAAATCAATAGGTCACCTCTGCAAGGCAGGAATTAGCCAGGTCCTCCAGAGGAAGAGTTCCCACTTTAAGGCATAATGGAAACCCTTCTCTATTACGTTCATAGATGGAAAAAAGATAATGAAACCATTGAAATCTCTGAAACATGGAGCCAGAATAATGTAAGATGTGAAGTAGAAAGGACCGACAAGCGTTTATTTGATTGCAGTTGGTAGTATTAGATGAGTTATGGGGGCTGCATTATTTAAGTGAAAATATTCTCATTTTTATTTAATTGCCTGTAATACCCCGAACATTGCACCGGAGGGAGCTGTTGTGTGACTAATTCACATTTGATGACTCAGGAATCAGGATTTCTGCTCCATTACGTAATGTTCAATGACACAGAAATGAACATTAGAATGAAAGGAAAAAACTTAGGTCTAATATAAATACAATAACCATTTAAATAAGCTAAACATGTGCTGCCTGTGTCGTTGTGGGGTTCTTGAAATCTCTTACTGCCCCTTAACAGTTATGCCAAAACCATAAAAAACAAACGGCCTTAAAAATTATCTTCTTACGAGAGGACCTGATCCTTACGTCAGTCCGGTCCTATTCAGGTCAATAGGTGCAGTACTGTAAAGTGGACACAGATCGGGCTGTGCGTTTTGTATTGTTGGGGTTAATTCTTAAAGGGAATGTGTTATCAAAAATGACATTGTTTAACTCACATTTTTATGTTCAACGTATTTTTTAAGAATTTTTGGTATTTTTTTAAATTTTCCATATCACTTTCAATATTTTTAATAATTCCTAAGTCCTGCAGTTTTCACTTTGGCCACTAAGCCTAATAATATTCTGACACTTCCTGTTCTGTAGAGAGAGATTTTCAGTTGTCTGCTTATTATCAGCACAAAGAGGGTCAAACTGAAAGGAGACACCAGTGTGAATAGATAACAGAGGATCCACCAGTCACAAGAGGAGATAGTCACAGTTCACCCTTTCACCTCCCCACACACTGATTTCTTCCCAGGTCACAAAGTAGGACTAGAAAACTCTCCAATGGAAGTGAATGGGACTGAGTCAGTCTTAAGTATCCTATGTGCATGAAGCTACTGTGAATCATCTCTCTGACTGCTGTTAAAGCAGTGCAAACAAGGCCTAGTGGCCAAAGTGAGAACTGCAAGACTTAAGAATGATTAAAAAATATTGAAAGGGATATGAAAAATTGAAAAAAAAAATCCTCAAATTTTTTTTAACATAAAAATGGGACTTAAACAATGACTCATTTTTTGATGACACATTCTCTTTAAATCCTGGGAGGTCATTCTTGTGTTATATAAAAAAAAAAAACAGGAAATCCAGCTCTCCTGCACGGAAAGTTGGGAGCACAAACCAGAAAATTAAATTATCAAAATCCAGCATCTTGAACAAAAACTCACATTTATTCAAAAATACTATGATCAAGCAAACAAAGTTATCACCGAAGTGAAGAAGAGTGGTGACAAGCAAAGTCTCTCCGATGTGGGAGTATAAATAAAATATTGAAATTTTATTTTAAAAATCTCTTAAAAATGACAGCCTATATAACGGCCAAAAATCACACATGGTAAAAAGTCCATCTGACCGCTTAGGCGTTTCAAGCTATGGAGCTCTTACTCAGAGCAAGTGATTAAAGAGAACCTGTCACATAGGTTATGCCCCCCTTGCTGAGGACAGTACAAGCTAGTGTCAGACCTGCTGTTTCCAGAGCTGTGTCCCTTATTCTGTAAGATGCTGTAGTTTTAGAGCACAGGTGTCAAACTGTGGCCCTCCAGCTATTGGGAAACTACATCTCCTATCATGCATTTGTATAATCTATAACAGTGGGCATGATGGGAGTTGTAGTTTCCCAACAGCTGGAGGGCCGCAGTTTGACACCCCTGCTTTAGAGCATTTACCCCTCAAATCTTATTCATGAGCAGGTGTTAGCCCCGCCCACCAAAGGCTAGCTCCGCCCACTGACAGTTATTCACATGTTTCTACCTATTCAAAGTAATAGTTTTATCAGTTGCGGTGGGCGGGGCTAGCCTCAGGTGGGCGGGGTTTGAAATAAACTGACTCTTTGAATGACTCTTCTGGCTGAAAACTGCAGATTTGCGCATTAAAAACACTTAAACTCCAGCATCTTACAGAATAAGGGACACAGCGCTGGAAACAGCAGGTCTGACACTAGGTTGTTCTGTCCTCAGCAAGTGGCATAAACTATGTGACAGGTTCCCTTTAAGGGCATCTTTGCCTGAAATGCATTTAGTTTCACCATGTTTTATATTTTGGAATGAATCAGAGTATTTTATTGAAGACGCTGGATTTTGGATTTTTGGATTCTTGTCTTGGAGGTTTATTCTTGCAGGGGGGGACGGTCACTTCTTTTTGGTCTCGTTGTGGCAGTCATGGCAGCCGCAGGTGTATGGGGCCCTTTAAGTCCCAAGTCACAGTCGATTTCCGATCTACCACATCGTCAGTGACATAGGTATACTTGCCATGGATTCCCAAACCCAATGTACACTGGCATCTGCCTGATCTTGTCTGTTGCTGATACCAGCTTTTTAGAAGGGGGGTGAGGATGGGTGGGTGGGGAGGTCATTCTTTAATTGAAAGAGGCTAAAACTGAAACTTACATTGAGGTAAGGGGTTTTTTGTGGATGATCTTAATTCTGTTGGGGTTTAAATTTTTGTAAGAGGACAATTAGCTTCTACCTCATTGTTTTTTTTTTTTTGCCTTCTTCTGGATCAACACTAGAGCACAACAGGCTGAACTTGGATGGACGTCTTTTTTCGGCCTTCAAAACAATGAAAACTATGTAACTGTGAGTGTTATATTCAGGTCATTGTTACATAAATTTCTAGGGAGTATATAGGAAGAATATGAGACCACTATGGGGCCCAGTCAAGGATGGCTCCATCCTCTTTCCTACAAAATTTTGGGAACCTGTGAAGTAGTCCCCTATTCGGGTAAAATAGACTGTTTGCAAGCAAGACAGATGGAAAGTGGGCCAAGGTCATTAAAAGGGGGAATCAATAGCAAATCCTTCTGTCCTTGGTGATAAACCCAGCATCATGGGGAAAAGCCCATTTTGACTTCATCTATGGGAAATACACACCACTACTCACAGTTACATAGTTGTATAGTTAGTACGCTTTAAAAAAGACACGTGTACATCAAGTTCAACTAAGGGTGGGGAAAATGCGGGTGAAGGGAGGGAGACAAGGACATTAAGCCCAGCCTCACCACTGGTTAATGCCCTGGAACCCACAAGTCAAGAACCAATCTGCTCCAGGGGAGACCCCATCTCTGACCCCAGAGCCTCCACCAGCCAGGATCCAGAATTTTACACAGCTACCTATGCAATTAATATTCTTTAGTTTCAGGTAGTTATCTAACCCTTTCTTGAAACCTCTACTGTTCCTGCTGTGACCAGCTCCTCAAAGAACTCTTGTATACTAAGGATTATTTTGGGTGTTGCGTAAATCTGTCCCTGTTGGGTTCAACATGGTACAATCAAATCGAAGGAAAGGCAGTGAAGAAGAGGGGCAGGGATGTGTGTATTGGCAGGCAAGGAGGAGAAGCAGTGAAGAGGATACAATACACACAACCCCCCTGCATGTCCACTCACTGCTTCTCCTCTTTGCCTGCCAATACACACATCCCTGCCCTCCTCTTAACTGCCTTTCCTTTGCATTGCACGACCTGGGCAGGGCAGAATGCTTCCCTGACCAGTAAACAAACACCCGTTGCTAAGCACATGTAAACCAGCCCGTTCTCTAAAACCGGTAGCACTTTGCCAATAGTAACCAAGGACGTACATCCTTAGATTTTGGTCCCCACATTTTCAACTATGATCTTCATAGTGAGACAACCCCTTTAAGGGTAAAAGTGATGTCACCATGGAGGGGACAGAGCAGAATTTTTATCTCTAACAAGATTAGATTACATTATCTTTGATAAGTGCTTGTTTGTACTCCAGGGAGGTCTGTAGTTTTGTTTCCTACAGATTAAATTTTCTGCACTTGAATTAACTCTCCTGTCACTGTAAAGCTCAGCTGGTTAGAGGGGAGCTACATATGTGAATCACTGCTATAGAACTACCCAGAGCCTCACCAGGAAGTGTGGGTCTGAAGCTGCTTGTGACTGGGAAACAGCATAATGAGAAAACCCATTTAAGGTTATACTTAGGGCTAATATTTTTGTTGATTTAAGACAGAATTTGATTTGGGCAGAATGTGATCTAAGCAATTTGACCTTTTCTGTTTCAGGTCATTTTTTTGAAAGAGGTCACTCTTGTGTAGTAAGGGTCCTTCTTGTAAGAAGATCACTGTTGTATTGGAGACATATTTGTGTGGGTGGTGAGTCTAGCACAGGATGAATGTCTTGGGGCATTGTAAGATTGTCTACATTACAAAATTGTGTGTGGCTTTATGGGAGCCATCTTGACACAGGGTGCACCACCACGTAGATTGGTTTTGTAAGAGGTGGATGTGTTGATAGTCACAGATTTCTACATACGTCATAGGTCATTGTGATACTGTTTTGACAGACGTCTGATGAGATGAATTTAGAAAAGAAAAGTGCCACCAAGGAGGCTGATTTACGATGAGGTCTTCTACATGAATGAAGTCACATGCAGCGCTGCCTTCTGTGATGCAGACATGACTGGCATATCTCCCTGTAATTAAGAGCAATTATCATGACTTACATGTGTGCACTCGTTTCTCCTCAGTGACTCAACATTTTTTCACCTTTCCCCTGATCTATAGTTTTCTGCCTTGTAAATCAGGTTGTCAGACCATAAAACACGTAATTCTTGTCTTTGATGAACCAATTATTCCTACAAAGATCAATTAGGTGAAATCAATATGGATCACTAGGAAAGAAAAGCAGTGACCACCATCCCATGTACCAACTGCATCATGTCATTGACACAGGGCCGCCATACAGGTGGTACAGGGGCTACAGGTGTATGGGGCCCGGTGAAACAAGGGGGCCCGCTGCAAGCAGGCCCTCTAGTTTCACAAACTAGCTTCCTGAGCCTGCACCTGGGCCCCGCGGCACTGCTGACCGTCCGCTGGGGCCCGTGCGGCTCAGAGTGTGAGGAGCGCTCGATACATGAACAGAGCTGCAGCAGCGTCTCACTCACTTCAGACTCTCCTGCTCCGTCCTGTGAGGGGATCGCCTCTCCTCTCTCTCTGCTGCCGGCAGGAGTCACTGAAGCCCCGCCCACAGGCAGAGAGAGAGGAGGGGCGATCCCCTCACAGGACGGAGCAGGAGAGTCTGAAGTGAGTGAGACGCTGCTGCAGCTCTGTTCATGTATTGAGCTCCTGTGACGGAGCACGGCCCCCCTCACATTTTGTGATATTCAAGCAAGCCCACCCTGCCCCAGGACCCCCCTTTGATACCCCTGGGGCCCCACTGAAACCCTCCACCTGGGCCCCAGCTGTGTGGGGACACGAACAGGCTCACAATGCCCCAGCATCACCCCCTGAAACCCCCCACCAACCCCAGTGCCTCCACCTGAGCCCCAGCTGTGTGGGGCCCCTCTAAAGCCCCTGGTGCCCCTCAGAGGCTAACCCTGACCCAGCACCCCCCACTGAAACCCCTGGGGTCCCACTGAAACCCTCAACCTGGGCCCCAGGTGAGTGGGGCCCCTCAAAGGCTCACCCTGCCCCAGCACCCCACAATGAAACCCCTGGGGCCCTACTGAAATCCTCCACCTGGGCCCCAGCTGTGTGGGGCCCCTCTGAAGCCCCCCCGGCCCCAGCACCCCCCCTGGGGCCCCTCTGATGCCCCCCACCTGCCCTAGTGCCCTCCCGGGCACCAGCTGTGTGGGGCCCCTCTAAAGCGCCTGTGCCAGCGCCCCCTTCCCCCTGGGCCCTAGCTGTGCGGGGCCCCTCTTAAGCCGGGAGAAGTAATCTAGTCTGGACCGAATGGAGAAGAGAAGGGAAAGTGAACGACTCATCAGATGAGACGTCACAAGTGAGTCACTAAATGGGATCTGCACTGTGGTGCACCTGTATCTATCCCTATAAACCCCCTGTAATATCGGTCTTATTGAATTTTATTCACAGTACGGTGGATTGTTCAGTAATGTTATGGTAGTGATATTTCGGGCCGGTATTTATATGGTCTTATATATTGTTATTTGCAATATGGTCTGGGCATATGGTTTGGTCAGTAACATAATAGTGGTGACATGTGGTAATCATGTGGCGGTATTTTCTGGCCCTTGTATACGTACTGACCCGCACAATATTGATAAACTGTAAAGTTCAAAAATAATGGCGCAATTGCATTTTTTTTCTCAGGTTGGGTGACTGTTGAGGGTGCGAGGCAATGGGGGCGTGGATGATGGGGGGGGCCCCAGACACTTCAGCTGTATGGGGCCCTGAAATTTCTGAAGGCAGCCCTGAATTGACACATAGGTGTTTTCATTGACATCTTCAAGGGATTCATATAATGTGGTGGCCTCGAGCCCATGATGGACATGTAGTGATGTACTCAGAGGTGAATGTGAATCCGTCAGGTGGTTTATGCTGCCTTATCAGAGAGCAGGATGTAATAGAGGAGGGTTATATGATATATAGGGTTATATGATAGAGGAGAGGAGCTGAGCTCTGTGATATATAGGGTTATATGATAGGGGAAAAAGCTGAAACTCTGTTGGGTATATATAGGGTTATATGATAGAGGAAGAGAGAAGCAAGCTCTTGATATATAGGGTTATATGATAGAGGAGAGGAGCTGAGTCTGTGATATATAGGGTTATATGATAGAGGAGCTGAGCTCTGTGATATATGGGTTAAAATTTATAGAGAGAAGCTGAGCTCTGTGATATATAGGGTTATATGATAGAGGGATAGGAGCTGAGCTCTGTGATATATAGGGTTATATGATAGATGGAGAGAAGCGGAACTATGTGATATAAAGGGTTATATGATAGAGAGAAGCTGAGCTCTTTGATATATAGGGTTATATGATAAAGGAGAGAAGCTGAGCTCTGTGATATATAGGGTTATATGATAGAGAGAAGCTGAGCTCTGTGATATATAGGGTTAAATGATAGAGGAAAGAAGCTGAGCTCTGATATTTAGGGTTATATGAAAGAGGAGTGAAGCTGAGCTCTGTGATATATAGGGTTATATGATAGAGGAGCTGAGCTCCCGTGATATTTTAAGGGTTATATGATAGAGGAGAGAAAACTGAGCTCTGTGATAAATAGGGTTATATGATAGAGGAAGAAGCTGAGCTCTGTAATGTATAAAGGGGTTTTATGATAGAGGAAAAGAAGCTGAGCTCTGTGATATATAGGGTTATATGATAGAGGAGCTAAGCTCTTTTGATAATATAGGGTTATATGATAGAGAAGAGGAGCTGAAACTCTGTGATATATTAGGGGTTATATGATAGATGAGAGAAGCTGAGCTCTGTGATATATAGGGTTTAATGACAAGGAGAGAAGCTGAGCTCTGTGATTTATAGGGTTTATGTGATAAAGGAGAGAAGCTGAGCTCTGTGATATATAGGGTTTTATGATAGAGGGAGAGAAGCTGAGCTCTGTGATATTTTAGGGGTTATATGATAGAGGAGAGAAGCTGAGCTCTGTGATATATAGGGTTTTATATGATAGAGGAGAAGCTGAGCTCTGTGATATATAGGGTTTATATGATAGAGGAGATAAGCTAGCTCTGTAATATATAGGGTTATATGACAGAGGGAGAAGTGAGCTCTGTGATAAAATAGGGTTATATGATGAGGAGAGGAGCTGAGCTCTGTGGGTATATAGGGTTATATGATAGAGGAGAGAAGCTGAGCTCTGTGATATATAGGTTATATGAAGAGGAGAGAAGCTGAGCTCTGTGATATATAGGGTTATATGATAGAGGAGAGAAGCTGAGCTCTGGTGATATATAGGGTAATATGATAGAAGAGAGGAGCTGAGCTCTGTGATATATAGGGTTATATGATAGAGGAAAGAAGCTGAGCTATGTGATATACAGGGTTATATTATAGAGGAGAGAAGCTGAGCTCTGTGATATATAGGGTTATATGATAGAGGAGAGAAGGGTGAGCTCTGTGATATATAGGGTTTTATGATAGAGGGGAGAAGCTGAGCTCTGTGATGGTATAGGGTTATATGATAAAAGGAGAGAAGCAGAGGGTCTGTGATATATAGGGTCATACATAAAAGGAGAGAAGCTGAGCTATGTGATATATAGGGTTATATAATAGAGGAGAGAAACTGAGCTCCGTGATATATAGGGTTATATAATAGAGGGAGAGAAGCTGAGCTCTGTGATATATGGGTTATATGATACAGGAGAGAAGCTGAGCTCTGTGATTTTATAGGGTTATATGATAGAGGAGAGGAGCTGAGCTCTGTGATAGATAGGGTTATTGATAGAGGAGAGAAGCTGAGCTCTGTGAGATATAGGGTTATTTATAAAAGGAGAGAAGCTTGAGCTCTGTGATATATAGGGTTTATATTGATAGAAAAAGAGAAGATGAGCTCTGTGATATTTAGGGTTATATGATAAAGGAGAGAAGCTGAGCTCTGTGATATATAGGGTTATATGATAAAGGAGAGAAGCTGGCTCTGTGATTATATAGGGTTATATGATAGAGGAGAGAAGCCTGAGCTCTGTGGGTATATAGGGTTATATGATAAAGGAGAGGGGCTGAGCTCTGTGAAAATATAGGGTTATTTTGATAAAGGAGAGAAGCTGAGCTCTGTGATTTATAGGGTTATATGATAGAGGAGAAAAGCTGAGCTCTGTGATATATAGGGTTATATGATAGAGGAGAAAAGCTGAGCTCTGTGATATATAGGGTTTTATGATAGAGGAAAGAAGCTGAGCTCTGTGATATATAGGGTTATATGATAGAGGAGAGGAGCTGAGCTCTGTGATATATAGGGTTTTATGATAGAGGAGAGGAGCTGAGCTCTGTGATATATAGGGTTTTATGATAGAGGAGAGAAGCTGAGCTCTGTGATATATAGGGTTTTATGATAGAGGAGAGAAGCTGAGCTCTGTGATATATAGGGTTTTATGATAGAGGAGAGAAGCTGAGCTACCCAGGTGAGCATTTCTGAGTAAATACCTGTGTGCATCCTATCAAGGTTAAATACAAATATTTGTGCGCCTTTTTGTCTATCTCTTTTCCAACCTCTTTTGAGGTATAGGTAACAGTGAACACATATTTTCATTATATATTTATCCCGTGGCATACGGAGTATCCGGACATAAGGCAGCCATAAGAATGGATCTATTCACTTCAAGACATGAGAAACGTGATCATTTGATGGACAGACTATTGATGGGAACTAAATCCACAATGGAAGAATGTCCTACACAGGAGGTACCAGTCCAGTATACTATGGAGGAGACTAAAACATTTTATACTATAGCTCGTTCTTTAGAAAAATGTTTAATCAGTGAATCCAATCAATGTATTGATGGGAAATTTCTAGCTTTGTATATAAAAGATCAATTGATACCTAGAGGTTTTAAAAATTTTACAAACCGTCACAGTATGAAACAATTGATCCAGGTTTCAACCAGTTATGGGTAAATACCCTGGAAAATTGTTCCTATAATCTTATGAACCTCTTAATATTAAAAAGAAAAGAAAATTGTGCAAATCTGTCTACACAGATTTCGGAATGGGGATGTAAGTTTGAGAAGTTTAAAAACCATATTGAATGCCAGTATATTAAAATGAAAATAAAAGTAGCCTACACAAATATGAATTAGACATTATAAATAGGAAGTTG
>JAODAL010077948.1:0-13092 GCA_025379985.1 Phyllomedusa bahiana
TACTTAGAAGATCCCTCCCTGCCTCTCCCACTAGGTCAGCATACCTCGGCGATCCTGGCGGTGAGTCCATGAGATCCCCTGAAGCACTGGACCAACTCTACAGTAGATGTGGCCATTTCCTCTCTACCTGACTTCCTCTCTCTGCCAGCGGCCTTAGAGCAGTCGGTCATACAGCCTGCACAGACTGCCTGCATGGCCAGAATACCGCTCGCCCATTGAAAGCGCCATAAGACGGAGGAGATTCTTCTTTCCCTCTATCTCCTTGCTGGACAGCATTCAGAGACTCAGGGCATATGGAGAGCTTCAATATAAGAAGAGCGCTACCCCTCCTGCCTGTTGCACAGCCAAGAAGTGTTCCACTGATTTATATTGAGCACCTCCATAGTGGGATCTGTTCCTCTGAGGACAAAGACTAAAAACCTGTCTCAAGTGCTTTCCCTTACACCAGCCTCGCTAGTGCTATTCCATCCTTGATGACAACCCTATTAATGTCCCTCAGCAATAAAGAGCCTAACCAAAAACCACAGAACTACCAAATGTTCCTCTGAGGACAAGGACTAAAACCCTGTTTCTAGTGCTTTCCCTTACACCAGCCCCACTAGCGCTATTCCATCCCCGATGACAACCCTATGGAGAAGGACAAGGACTTTGAGGGGTCTGATATACACTGCTCAACACCATCTCAGCTACAGCAGCATACTCCATTCTCTTGGGACTCTCTGCCTGAAGTGGATGTATGGCTTCTGCTGCTATAGATATAGTGGCTACTGACCGATGGGGTCTGTCCCCGGACACTGGAGATGAAGAGTCTGAATTAACGCCTCCTAAACTGCCGAACAGCACCGACTTCTTATCTCTGAAGTAAAAGAGGCCTGTAAGACTGAAGTTGCTAGAGTCAGGCAAGGTCACATGGTGGATAGAGTGGATGCATTAGAGGACGCTCATGATTGCACGCGTCAGTATGTCTCTAATATCCAGTCTAAAGTCAACTCTAGGCTAAGTTGCTCCATGATACCAATAGACACCTGGAAGACTTAGGATGGGTAGGAGAAACAACATAACGACAAGAATCCTTCTGGAGTCCACTGGAGAGGAGAGTTTTCAGCAAACACCAACGTCCATCTTTAACCTTCTTTTTGGAGAATCCACGGTTGTCAATATTAAACTAGATAGAGCGGACCGAGCTCTCAGAGCCAAGGGGGCCTCCTCTCAACCTAGAGATATCATCTGTGTTCATGGCTTTGCCTTAAAAGAGAGAATAATGGATAAAGCCCGGACATGGTGCTTGTTTGAATTTCAAGGGGACAGGGCCATCTTTTTCATTGGGCACACTAGACAGTTGCCTAGGGGCCCCACAAGGGCCACAGTTGGTGTATATATGTCTCAGGAATCTAAGGAACATACCCTGGATCAAGGGCTTGGCTCTGCTTATTTAACTGTTTGTGTGATCTAAGGATATGCAAACATAACTGGTGGAGAAGGGAGCCTTTGGCTCCCTGCCTTGCCAGTTAGTTTTGTAGGTGGCAGGCTGCCTACCTGTCGTCAGAAGGGTGGCTCATACGGGGCATGATGAGATGGGGGTCTTCGGGCTTGGCTAACGGCTTATATTTGGACAGCGCCCTACACACTGTTATCCCAGGGGCCAAAATTCAGTTATTCCGGGACCTCTCCTGGTTAACCCTACAAAAATGGAGACACCTAAAGCCTTTACTCTCAGTCCTGAAAGAACATAAGAACATATTCCAGATAGGGATTACCCTTTGCCCTGAACACATTCAGGAATGGACGCTCAGCAAAGCTTTGCTCCTTTAAGGATCTTCCCAAGTTTTGCTCCCCTCTCAAGGCTCTTGCTCCTGATATAGGATATTGGGAACTTGAGCTCCCCCCCCCACCCACCTCTAGATGTTAAAGTTAAATGGAATATGTCATTTATTTTTATTTTTTTTCTATTGATGAAATATTGCGTGTTAATTTTTGTCTAAATTGTTTAGTATATTTTTTTCTTTCATTCAATTTGTGGTAAATATTAAAAAAATGCATAATAACTTTCAATATTTCCCACTCTTTGCCACCAGAGGGAGCACATCCAAGAAAAAAGCATTTGGCTCACGTACAAACAGGATGTAATACGGCTACTGTAAATGTGGGCCGGTCTGGTGGTGACCTCACACGCCTCCCCTTCCCCTGTGTGAATAAGGAGGGGGATGTGGATTGTAGACTCTGTAGCCACTGAATCACCATTTTGTTGGTGACTGAGGACACCATACAGAGCTGCTGTGTATCCAGAGCTGAAAAAGGAATAACCAGAGTGAAATTGTGATTACATTTACTCTATTTCACTATGGATAAGTGGAAGGAACGCAACAGTATATGTCTGCATCCCTGCTCACAGATATCCACAGATGTCCCAGACCCTAAAAACCTTCATAAAACTGAGTTGTTTGTCCACTGCCTGTCAAAAGCTGCTCAAAAAACAGCCCTTTTTTGCAGTGATTTGCATTTTCGGCATTTTTTGCTTGTCTTCAAGTCTGGTTTTTAATGTCTGCACAAAAACCAAATCTTTCCTCCACCACCACCCGGGATCTTCAAAATTACCTCCAGATCGTGGGAACTCTGATGGAACCCGATGCATGGGTGCAGAGTTAGCAGTCGCTACCGGGCCCTGAAGCCTGAGGGGGCCCCAAAATTCCTCTGCCACAGCATTATCAATGGCACATGGTAGCTGAGGTGCCCCATTTCACTATTTGCACTAGGGCTCAGGAGCTTCAACTTATGCCTTTGACTTGATGTAGAGGCATAATTTCAAGCTCTTGGGCCCTAGTGCAAAAAGTGCAATGGGGGGCCCCAGCTACCATGTGCCATTTACAATACAGAAAGCTCCCCCGATCGCAGCTTGGGGGAGGCGCGGCATGACCCCGCGCGCGGGGACATGTGAGGCGTGCTAGCGCCGGGAGGCGGAGTCGGGGAGAGGAGTCAAGCAGCGCAGGAGCCCGCAAATTCAGTTGGCGCAGCACAGCAAAGAGGTGAGGACGTGCCCCACGCTGCTCCGCATCTCCCACCATGGCGTCAGTGCCGGAGATTTTAGAAGGGTTGCGGGCCGCGGCGGAGTCCCGCGGGTCCCACGGATCCGAATGGCTGAGTGCACAGGTGTCTGGCCTCCTGGCTGGGCCGGTGGCTACTGGCTCGGGTGCGGCAGCGGGAGTAACCGGGGAGTAATGCGCAGCGGTCGGCGTGCTAGGCCACCGCAGCGGCTCAGCCCTGAGCTTTCACAACGGGCCCGCCGCAGTCACAGGAGCCCCTCACAGGACCCTCCGGCCCAAGGAGGGCGTAGTGTGGCTAGAACGCACCCCTCTCGGGTCAGGAGGAATCCACCCAGGCGGGCGGGCTCGACGGGGGACACCAGGCCGTGGCACTCCTTTGCCCTCCGGTCGGTGGTGGTCGCCCCTAGCAACGTGGCGGCAGTCAGCACGGCAGTCTCGCATGACGATGCTCCGGTCGGCGGAGCTGCCAGTCAACGTGAGATGCCACGGCGTGAGATGGGTCGGGAGACCGAGGAGGCTGCAGCGGACGGGCAGCATTCCGCTGGCTCTTCTTCTTCACTTCCATCCTCGGGGTTTTTCGGGCCGGCGAGCTAGGGTGTGTTGCAAGGTACGAACGCATCACTGGTCGGGTGGATGCCGTCTGGGATCCCAGAGGAGTTTCGACCACCGGTATCTCGCCACAGGAGAGAGCATTGTCGGAAGCATCGGGTGGCGATACGGGGGTCAGGAGACGCCTCTCAAGTAGTCTGCTGGACTCCAACATGACGGCTGGCGGGCTCACAGCACCTGCGCAGCCAGGTGAGTATGTGTCGTCTTCTATGTTTCCCAGTATGCTTAACGACGGTGGAGTCGGTGGAGCCCGGGGTGTGTTGGGAGAGGGGGAGTTTGGGCCGGGGGCTTCATCTGTGGGTGTGTCGGAGGTGTGGAGTCTGTTGGGCTCAGTTAGGGCCTTGTTGAGCCGTTTGGGTGGTGTGGCAGTTGGTGGTGCATCTCCACTGGATGCCTGGGTTCAGGCGCCGCATCCAGTGGTGAGTCCGGCTGGGGTGGCGACGGTGGTCCAGGCGGGGGATCCGCCTACAGTGGCTAGTAAGGAAGCAGCCGGGGAGCCACCAAAAGAGCGGGAGGGGGATGAGGTGCGCTTAGATGACAGAGCGAAAGGGGAAGTCTACGTATGTTTTGAGGGCCCGTTGGAGGCTCACCTCAAGCAGGAGGTGAAAGAAAAAATATGGAAGGATGAGTACGTGGAAATATTTTCCCTGCTCCCTCTTAAAAAGTTCAATTTTGATAAAGTGAAGAAGGATGAGAAGAAGAAGGAGGATGAGGAAAAGCGTCGGTGGCGGCTCATTCCTCAAACCTTCACTAATTGGTTGCAGGCTTTTGCCATTCTAGCAAGCGTGGTAGGGGAGAAAGCGGCAGAACATTGCTCTGCGCTTTTTGGGTACACGGACGCTATTGGGGAAGCTCATAGGGTTTATGGGGGTTTAGCCTAGCTCCGGTATGACCGGCAATTCCGTCAACGGAATGCGATGCGGCCCAGTATTCGATGGGATCATAAGGATATAGGACTGTGGTTGCGGGTCATGACTCCGACTCGGTTTGGGTCCCCCTTTTCGGGGGGAGGGGAGGGGGCGGCTCGTCCGGCCAAAGTGGGTTGTCCGGTGGATCCGGTTCAGGTGCAGCGGCGGGAGGTCAAAAGGGCGTATGCTGGCAGTTTAATGACAGCCAGTGCAAGTATGGGGCGAGCTGCCGCTTTCGACACGTCTGTTCCTTCTGTGGTGGTACCTCCCAAGGAGCAGCCAGGTGTTTCAAGAAAGGAAAAAACAGAGGTGCGGCAACTACTACCCAAGGGAGTGACTCCAGTGAGGTTAATAGAGATGGAGCCATTTCTAAGTAGGTTCCCAGATGTGGGTATGGCGCGTTTGTTGCACGATGGTTTTCTAAATGGTTTTCGTATTCCTGCTCCTTTGCATACGGTCCCACAGAGTTTCCGGAATTTAAAATCTGCTTATGTTTCCCTACGGTTGTTAGTGACAAGTTGATTAAGGAAGTTGCTCTGGGTAGGATGGTGGGCCCGTTTGGTTCTCGGCCTTTCCCGGATTTGGTCGTGTCCCCGTTGGGTGCTGTGCTTAAGAGAGAGCCGAATAACTTTAGGCTTATTTACCACCTTTCATTTCCGAAAGGGCAATCAGTCAACGATGGCATACCACAGGACATGTGTTCAGTGGTGTATACATCCTTTGATCCGGCGCTCCGTTTGGTTCGGTTGCACAGGCGCGGGTCTTTGATGGCAAAAACGAACATCGAATCTGCGCTCCGACTGTTGCCGGTACACCCGGAGAGCATGCGGCTGTTGGGCTGCTGTTGGAAGGACCAATTTTTTGTGGATCGATGCCTCCCGATGGGCTGTTCCATCTCGTGCGCCTATTTCGAGGCTTTTAGCACGTTTTTGGAGTGGGCAGTGCGTGATGTGTCTGGTTTGTCGTTGGTGATTCACTACCTTGATGATTTCTTTTGTGTGGGGCCGGCGGACTCTTCGATTTGTCTGTCGCTCTTGAGAACGATTGAATGGGTTTGTGGGCGGTTTGGGGTCCTGTTGGCGCCTGACAAGACTGTGGGTCCGTCGACGTGTCTTAGTTTCCTGGGCATTTGTATAGATTCAGGAAAAATGGATTGCAGATTGCTGGAGGACAAGCTGCAGTCCTTACAAGAACTGGTTCGGCGCTCTTATCGGTTGCGGAAGATTCAGTTGCGGGATCTCCAAACCCTACTTGGGAAGCTGAATTTTGCTTGCCGCATTATGCCGATGGGGCGGGTGTTTTGTCACCGGCTGGCGGGTGCGACGGAAGGTGTTCGGGCACCTCATCATTTTGTGCGATTGACGAGCGATTTGCGTGATGACCTGTCGGTCTGGAACGAGTTCCTTTCCTATTACAACGGACGCTCCATTATCCCGGGTGAGTCGGTGTCCAACATGGAGATGGATATTTTCACGGATGCGGCGGGTAGCCTTGGTTACGGGGCTTATTGCGGTGGTCGGTGGTGTTCTGGGCCTTGACCGGCATCGTGGGTTGTCGCGGGCTTGGTGTCGAACCTCGTGTTGCTTGAATTGTTCCCCATTGTGGTCGCTGTGGAATTGTGGGGGGAGCGTTTCCGGGATAGCAGAGTTCGCTTTCACTGTGATAATTTGGGCGTGGTACAGGTAATCAACAGTTTGTCTGCGTCTTCCCCTCCAGTCGTCCATTTGCTGCGGCACCTAGTGTTGAGGTGTTTGTCTTTGAATGCTTGCGTGGTCGTGGAACATGTTCCGGGAGTGAAAAATTCTATCGTTGACGCTCTTTCTCGGTTTCAGTGGGAACAGTTCCGCACCTTGGCTCTGGGAGCGGCGAGCAAGGGCGAAGAATGTCCTCTGGAGCTCTGGAACGTGGCCTGCAGGAAGCAGGACATCTGATTTGGGGCTTGCTGGCCGGTGGGATACCGGCGGCTTATGTGGCGGCATGGCATTCTTGGGTTGAGTGGCTAGCGAGGTTGGGTGAGGTGGTGTCGTATGAGGACACAGTGGGAGCTCTGTTGTGTTGGCTTGCTTGGGCGGAAAAGGACGGTTGGTTGGTCTCGAGAGTTTCTCGTTTTCTGGCAGGGATGGCTTTTGGTTTTAAGCTGCATCGACAGCGGGATACTACGAAGGACTTTGTTGTGGCAAGGGCTGTTCGTGGTTTTCGGCGTGGGAAGGGCAGGCTGGATGGTCGCCGCCCTGTGGCATTTTGATTGTTGGAGCGGTTGCTTGAACAATTGGCGACGGTCTGCAATTCTGGTTTTGAGGTTAAGTTGTTTAGCCTGGCCTTTTCTTTTGCTTTTTTTGGGGCCTTGCGTATTGGGGAGTTGGTTTCTCCGAGCAGGCTGAGGCCAGTAGTTTTGCCCCCCACTATTTTCGCATTGGGGCTGCGACAGAGGCAGAGGGCGCGGGGTTGCCCCCGGACTTGGTGCGTAAGATTGGTAGGTGGGAGTCAGATAAGTATCGCTTGTATGTTCGTCCGCATTTGGTTTAGCAGATATTGCCTGTTTAGGGGATTGATGTTGTATTGCTGTTGTTACGTTTGTCCCCCCCTTTTTCTTTCTTGTGTTTTCTCGGTCATAGGTTGGGACAACTGTCTGGTTTGGATACTCGGCCATTCTTTCGTACACTGGGGTGCCAGGAGGGCGGACGTGCGGCAAGGATGGACGGCAACTGGGTTTTTCGCGCGAGGCCGCTGTTCTCTGATGGATTGGAAGGAGAGGCATGATGTGGTCCGGTGTCGTGTCGGAGTTCCTCAGGGCCGCTGATTTAGATAGGCCTCTGAATATCTTGGTGGTTCATGCTAGAGGTAACGATTTAGGAGTTCGGACCGCACGTGAGTTGTTCCGGCACGTGAAGGCTGACCTTTTGCGGCTGTGGGTCTCGTTTCCAGGACTGGTGGTGATTTGGTCCGATATGGTGTATCGGCATTATTGGAGGGGCGCAAGGTCGGTTGACCGATTGAATAGGGCTCGAGTTAAGGTTAATAGGGCGATCGGGAGCTTTGTGGCCCGCAATGGGGGGTTGATTGTGAGGCATCTTGAATTGGAATCCGCTGAGGGGAATTTTTGGTTGACCGATGGTGTGCATTTAAACGCCGGGGTTTGGACCTGTGGGCATTGTGTCTACAGGAGGGTATAGAAAGAGCGTTGGGGCTGGGGGGGGGATTCTCAGGCATGAGGTGTCATGTCATGCTCTCAGTGGCGGTAGGGGTCCTTGGAGTTGGTGGAAAAAATTGGTCTGAGGGGTCATTAGGAGGTTGATTCCCTCGGTTTTATGGTGGATTAAGTTTGGTCTGGCGATGGTGGATGCCTCCTGTAGGGAAAAGTCCCTAGAAGTCAGTAAGCAGTGGTGCCATTAATATGGCTTAGTGCCCCCGAGCCAGTGGGTGCGGCTGGTGGTAATGGTCGGAACTTGTTAAATAATTTGGTCGCCAGATCTTTTAGCTTCAAGGACCCCTGCCCCATCACTGGAAAAGTGTTCGGATTGTGGATGGTTTTAGTGGATGGTGGGTTTTGGTTCAGGTATTCCGAATTAACGGTTTCGGAATATTGCACTGTTGGTATCACTATTAGTTACTGTGATTATTACTTTGTTCTGTAGTATTTACAGATGGTTAATTATGGTTGGTATATTGAATAAAAGTTTACATTTGGTATATATGGAATTTTATATATATATATACATTTATTATTGAATGTTTTGTTTGTTAATAAAAGTGGCTGATGTGGACAATTAAATCCAACCTGTTCCATGTCATTTTTGGGTTAATGAGGTGGGATGGGTTGGGGGGTGGTGGGTAGAAAAAGGTGTGTTGTGTTGATGAGGATGTGCGTCGGGTCAGCAGCAGGTGGTGGAGGGGTGGATGGGTAATGAGGACATGCACGGCCTCTGCGTTGCGTCTGAGTCATGGTGTCTTCTTATGTGGCATAAGGACTTTTGCGGCCCCCTCAGACTGCAGGGCCCGACAGCGACTGTTACCTCTGCACCCCCTATAGCTACGCCCCTGGGTAGAGGAGTTTCCCTATTTTTTTCTATTTGCTATTTCTCTGTTGATTCACAAGGTTTTGTATGAGACCAATTTTTTATTTTCATTTTTTGTTAGATATCGGATTGGCCCCAGTTCATTTGCCGCATTTCGGGGGCTCGAGTTTTGGGCCCTTGCAGTGTATCTTTGCTATTAGGCAGCATTATAGCGGTTTGTTTTGAGAACCTCCCCCTTTTCTATTCCATCAAGAGATGGAAGAGATTGATGCATGTACATAAAGGAGGGGCCAGAGGTAGAATATGTGACAGCACTTATTAATAGTGTTGAGTGAACAGTATAAAGTTCTAGTTCGATTAGAACCTCGAACTTTTGTGAGTTCGGTTCGAAGTTCTATTCCAACTCGAACTTCGAACCCCATAAAAGTCAATGGGAGAAGATGTTCTGGTTAATTTTTATACCTGTACAGGTGAGGAGAAGCTGGAATCACCATCCATAACAGCAAACTGGATACGTGGAACAACTTAGTGAAGAACAGTTGGCTCTGAGAGTGACAAAAAATTGAGAGGCTAAAATACTTCATTCCTTTCAATGGCAAACTGAAAACATGAGGACAGCTTGCAAGCAGGGGCGTAGCTATAGGATGGGCAGCAGTAGCAGCTGTTATGGGGCCTTGCATCCTGGGGGGCCCAAATGCCCCTTTGACACATAGGAGATTTGGAGAAGATGTTATACAATTACTGAACCCCCAAAACTGCAAAAGCATAACTTTTGGGCCGTTAGTATGATTTAGCAAACCCAAGCACTCTGTATAATATATATCCATGTATATGAGAGTTAGGCGTTATGTGAGCCTGCAAATGTCGCCAATAACAGCTTCTGGGTGTGGGAAAGATGCAGCCAGCAATACCAAACTCCCTAACTATTGCTGTCAATGGAGAGGAAAATGCTTTCTAACTAAGAGCAGTCTGTACAGTAAAGAGAGTGAGCTGAAAATGGCGTTCACAAGGCAATACAGTGAAATATATATAACATGGTCATTTGATTTTAGCAGCCAATGAGAGCCCTACACCTCAGCGATGACGTTTTTTTTTTTTTTTTTTTTTTAACATAATTTTTATTTCATTTTCAATAACAAAAACATACAATAACTGTCCAATAGATGAGATACCACTTGCTACACAAAGAAATAATATAAGGCACCATTAGTGCAAATAAGAAAAGTACTAAGCAATGAAAGTACAAAATAGCACTATTGACATACTTTGGCATCATAATAATAAGGATGAAGCAAAAGACGGCTCCATCTTCACTAAAGAAAGAAAACAAAAAATAATTAAAAAGTAAACCCTCCCCCCCTCCAAAAAAACAAAACAAAACAACACTAAACAGTGGTCCCCATACGCAGTTATGTATAAGAGACATAATCACATTCACCTATGTAATCAAGTAAGGTCTGGGATAAAAAGTGAAAACAAATCCTGTGCTGATACAATGCTGCGGGATCATCACACGACCCTCGTCCCCTAAAGCCCGAGGGAGAGAAATAGAGGACAAATTCACCCCCAACTCTGACGCACAGTCACCAAGGGAGTCTCCAGGGCACGGTGGCAGGATATGGTTGAGGTAAAGCTCCCATGTTATGGGGTACAGACATCTAAAGCCCCCAGAGTACCCGCTAGTCGAGAGGAGAGATACCAGGAGGTGTAGACAAAAGTCTGCATGATCTCCTTGATCTCCTGGGGGGTGTAAAAGTTACCTATGAACTCTGCCATTTCTTTAGAGCATTGGGTTTCCTTAGTCCTGATAATGTTGATTCTGTCCATTCAGAGATGATGTTTGACCACCTGGATCACTTCCTGCAATGTAGGGACAGTTGGTTCCAACCATTTGGCCAGGAGGCTTCTTTTAGCCGCTAATAAAAATATGTGCAGAATTGGGTGGTTCCTAAAATGTTGTGGTAAATTATGGAACAGGAGCTGTGTTGGCTCTAAAGGTAAATGACACCGAAGCTTAAGATTCAGAGTTTGTATGACTGTCTCCCAGAACTTCATGGTTTCCACACAGGTCCATATACTATGGACAAAATCCGTGCGGGGGGTGCCACACTTGGAGCAGGACGTCAAATGGTCTGAACAAGCTGGATGAGGGGGGATATTAAAGGGGTTGTCTCGCTACAATGATTGGGTTTTAATTAAAAGATCTTTAAAAAACAAGCAGCTTTGCAATATATGTTCATTACAAATGTCCTACTGATTTTGAGTTGCCTGTTACGGAGTGCTCGCCCTCAAATCTTATAGTACCCCCTGTGATCCTTTCTTACTGGCTGCAGGTTTTTAGACCCCCTCTCTTTGAAGAAATTTCGGAGCAGAGAGCCCCCCCGACAGAATGCTTCTGTGTGCGGGAGGGGGGGGGAGGACTCGGTTTGTGCCCCGTGCTTCCTGGATTAACCCTGTGTGTCCTGTTTCCCTCCCTTTACACAGAAGATGTGACAGCATGACCCTGTTGTACTATAATCTGAATGTCTTTGGAACTGTGACATACAAAACTTACAAATCAGGCATGTGAATATTTTATGTTTCCGTATTAGGGAACATCCTGAGTATAGTAAACCCCCCTTGTTGTTGTGAGTGTGGAGATTGTAAGCTAAGCGGGGGATATAGGAACACATGCTCCCCTCTGTTTTTGATACACAGCAGTTCACAGAGTCTCTACACTATAGATCAGCCCTCCTGCAACAGACCTGGGAGGCCACCGGGGAACTTGGAGCAAACCCCCCCCCCCCCCCCTGTATAGAAGTTACTAGCTGCCTGTGTTGATGGGAGGGGGGGAGGGGAGAGAACAACAGACCCAAACAGCCCCCCAGTTCAAATTAGCAGGCTCATGACAGGCTGAAAGCTCGTAATGAGAAATCCCCTTTTAAAACCGTAAAGATGTGTCCTCCCCTTCCATTAACTATATATTTATGGATCTTCAGCCATCCCTGGAGAATTGTAGAAGAGATCTCCTGGTTAGGGTAGACCTTCTCCCAATATAACCGCAGTTATGGTTCTAAATATAAGGCCACTGTTCTCACTTCAAACAACAAAATCAAACAACAAATCCCAAAATAGGGAGAGAACCAATTAAAATATAACTTTTAATGTTTACATATATAAAAATATATAGTGGCGACAAAAACCTCTTACCCAGAGGAATAGACAATTAAAAACTGATACCATAGATAAAGGAACGGCTGTAGTACACACTATTAATCCCTAGGTAGCTAATACTCCACTGCCTAAAACACGATTATCGTCCTGAAACAAAGGACGGTCCGTCATAAACCCTATCCCTTACTAGAAAAAGCCCTATTAATCCCTCACTTTTCCAACTCCCACATGTTTCGATCCTCCCTAACCATAGGATCTCCTCAGGGGATACAATATGGGGAAAAAATTTGCCACTAGTACAAAAATAATCCAGATGAAAAAATGACAACAATGCAAGATAAGTTTGCCTGACACACAAAGGGATTCAAAGCGTATCATAAAGACAATGCAAGAGAAATTATACTGACATAGACGGGCTTTCCCAAAACATCTCAGTGAATACAATGCAAGAGAAGTTTGTACTGACACAGGCAATTTAAAGATATGCAAATTAGCTACTTATCTGGCCTGTGTGACCTCCTCTAGTTCACTCATTAGAGAAATGACGACAATGCTGAAAAAAATAATGAATACAGAGTGTATACCAAATAAGAAATGAACAAACAAACAACAAGCTCCTCACCTACTGATATCACTAACAGATATTTACCTTAAAGCCACAATCCGTGTTAGGAATGGTACATCCGCTCTTGTACTCTGTGTATGACAGAGTGCAAACTGTCAGCGATGCTATGCCGGGCGGAGACGCCGACAACTGAGCCGCATGGACTTATAAGCGCTCGTGTCGTGCGCCGGAAATGACAACCACAGCGCCCGAATATTGCACAGGCGCCAATTGGCGTCCATAGCAACCTGGTTACCGCATTCAGATAGCAGTCAGGTAAAAAAGAGATAGGCAGTCCTACTGATAATGAGGACGCAGGTTATTGTCAAAACAAAAAAAAAAAACTCCTTGGCTTTAGTTGGCAATAGTCCCAATTAATAATATGGGGCTCAGTAAGAATGGCACAGGTCAGGGCGTTAGAGAATTATCAAGAATTCTTTTAATGGGGATAGCTGTAAGAAGGAGGCAAATAAATGAACTATTAAATATAGCAACTAAAATCCAGTTGCTCATTAAGGAAATTTGGTGTGAAGGTCTTAAGGGTAAAAATCCAAAAGGTTTCTCTTTGAAGCAATTTCTGATCAATATTTCCTTTTCGTATGGATGGTATGATATGATCAATTCCAATCCATTTTAAACATTTGGAGTCACCATTATGTAAATTCCACACATGACGTGACACAGCCATGTCCCGCTCATGTATAACCTACAACACCGCCATATAGAGACCACATAGAGGTCAGACACCCCGCTCAGGGATA
>JAODAL010077949.1:0-13091 GCA_025379985.1 Phyllomedusa bahiana
TCTATTCCGTCATCTAAATAATACGATTTGAGATGGGCAAATTTTCAAAATTCGGTTCGTCCTCTTCGACGGAATTCACCCGTCATAAAAATAACTACGGTCCGAATTACTTTGGGACGAATCAGCGTTATATAATCAAGCTATTTCCAGGCTGCTCAGTGCCTGCAGGGTGCTGTAGAATGTTTGTGCCATGCTTAAATTGCAGAGGTGCTTGGTTGGTCTTCATACAATGTTGTGTTTGTAGGTCATGCAGATGGACTGACACCGCTCTTGAGAATCGCTTTCATACTCTAAAATTCCCTGGGCACGTAAGAGGGCAAAAACTGACACAAAAAACTGAAGGGGGAATTGTAGACTTGATAAAGTATTGGCGAGTGTCAGCTGAGAAAAAAACATGCTGAGGCGCTCAGGTGGCACATACTGTGACGAGTGTGGAAGGTGTCGGGGCAGATGCACACAGCAGAATGGTTCAGAGAGTGAGCCCCAATGATCATTTGGAGGTGGCAAAAACAGGAGTAGGCCAAGAAGTGGCACAAATTGACAAGTGTGGAGTTGACGGCTCTTCAACAGCAGCAAGCAGCATGAGGTATGTCAAGTGGCACAATGACATTCAGCGACGTGGCAAAACAGAGAGTAGGGCACAGTGTGGCAACAAATGACACAGTGCTGTTAGGTCAAGGCAGCAGCCACAGCAGCAGCATGAGTCAGACTGTGGCATACAATGACTGTCAGTGTGTTGGTCACGGCAGCAGCACCACAGCAGCAGCATGGAGGTCTGTACGTGGACACAATGAACAGTGTGTTGTCATCTGCAGCACAGAAGCATGAGGTCAGACAGTGGCACAATGACATTCTGGGAGGTGAAAAAAACAGGAGCAGGCCACTCAGATTGGCACAATGGTCACAGTGTGGAGGTCACTGCAGCGCAGCATGAGGTCAGACAGTGGCAAAATGACATTCTGGAGTGGCAAAACGTAGGAGGCATCAGGTGGCAACAATGACACAGTGTGTGGTCAGCACGCAGCAAAGACAGCAGCATGAAGGCAGACAGTGGCACAATGAACAGTGTGTTGGTCACTGCAGCAGCAGCATGAGGTCAGCCAGTGGCACTAATGACTCATTTCTGGAGGTGAAAAAATACAGGAGCAGGCCACAGTGTGGCACAATTACACAAACCCCAAAAAAACTGTGGAGGTCAACGGCAGCAGACAGCATGGAGGTCAGACAGTGGCACACTATGACATTCTGGAAGTTGGCAAAAACTGGAGTAGGATCACCAGAGTGGCACAATGACAGAGAGTGGAGTTGATGGCGGCAGCAGCATGAGGTCAGAGAGTGGCCACTATGACATTCTGGAGGTGGCAAAAACAGTAGTAGGCCACAGAGTGGCCACAATGACAGAGAGTGGAGGTGACGGCTTACGGGGGCAGCAGCATCGTAGGTCGACAGTAGGCACAATGACATTCTGGAGGTGGCCAAAACAGTAGTTAGGCCACAGTGTGGCACAATGATCAGAGATTGGGGTCACAGCAACAGCATGAGGTCAGAGAGTGGCACAATGACACAGTGTGGAGGTCACAGCAGCACAGCAGAGGAGACAGGGGCACAATGACATTCTGGAGGTGGCAAAACAGTAGTAGCCACAGGTGGCACAAGACAGAGAGTGGAGGTGACGGGGCAGCAGCATGAGGCGAGAGTGGCAAAATTGACATTCGGGAGGGGGAAAAAAAACAGTAGTAGGACGGTGGCAAAATGACAGAGATGGAGGTGAAAGGCAGCAGAGCATAGGTAGACAGGGGCACAATGACATTTGGAGGTGGCAAAACATGTAGGCCACAGAGTGGCAAAATGACAGAGGTGGAGGTCACAGCAGCAGCAGCATGGGGTCAGAGATGGCACAATGACATTCAGGAGGTGGAAAAAACAGTAGTGGGCCCACAAGTGGCACAATGACAGAGAGTGGGGGGCACGGCAGCAGCAGCTGAGGTCGGGAGGGGCTAAAATGCATTCTGGAGGTGTCAAAAACGGGAGAGGCCAAGATTGGCAAAATGACGAGAGTGGAGGCACGCGGGCCCAGCATGGGGTCAGAGATTGGCCAATGAACGTGTGGAGGGCACGGCGGCAGCGCATGAGGTGGGCAGTGACACAATGACATTTGGGGGTGGCAAAAACAGGAGCAGGCCACAGATGGCACAATGACCAGTTGGGGTCACGGCAGCGAAACGCAGAGTTCAAAAGGGGCACAATGCATTCTGGAGGTGGCAAAACAGGTAGGCCACGGTGGCCAATGAAGGAGGGGAGGTGAGGGCCCGGCAGCAGCTGGGGAAAAGGAGTGGCACAATGACATTCTGGAGGGGGAAAAACATTAGTAGGTCACAGAGGTCAAGAGTGGCACAAGAACAGTGTGGAGGGCCGGCGGCGCGCAGAGGTAAGGCAGTGACACAATGACATTCTGGGGGGCAAAAACAGGGCAGGCCACGAGTGGAAAAATGCACATGTGGAGGCCCGGCGCGCAGCGAAGAGTTAGACAGGGGCCCCAAATGACATTCTGGAGGGGGAAAAACAGAAGCAGGCCAAGTTTGGGAACAATGACGGAGTGGAAGTCACAGCGCGAGCAGGGGTAGAGAGTGGCAAATGACACAGTGTGGAGGTGACGGGGGGCAGCAGCATGAGGTAGAGGTGGCACAATGACATTCTGAATGTGTCAAAAAAGTGTAGGCCACGAGTGGCAAAAGGACAGAGAGTGGCGGTGACGGCAGCAGAAACTCGGCAAGTTGCGGCCACACACCAGTTGGCTGCCCAGTAGTCCAGCGGTTTCTAACTGGGGTGGCAGGGTGCTGTCCAAGTGGCCCACCACCTGTTGGTTCAGGGTCGCCAAGGTCATGCTGTGCTGCTGCTGGCGCTGCCCCCCTCACTAGGCGGGTGAAGGAAGTGCTCATCGGACTCCAACAAAATTTTGCGGGGTTGATGGAGCTGGACTGTTTCCTACCCCCCCCCCTTTCCCCCAGCAGCCGTGGCAGTGTACGGAGCGTGAAAAAACCCCCCGGTCAGACCTTCGAGGGGGGGACGATGCCGCACATGGCAGGGGCCCAACTGATATGGAGGATTTCCCTATAGTATTTGAGTTTTTCTCCCTCTCATTGGGGAAAAAAGGCCCCATTTTGGACCGGTAGCGGGGTCCAAAAAGGGTGGAGAGCCCCAAGTCATCCCTCTGCCTGATGTGAATTTGGCTGTCACTAGCCAGGAAAATTTCCCGCTGGGGCTATCTGCAAAGTGACTCCGAGGGGGGACCTGCCCCCTTCTCCCCTGTTTGACCCCGGTGTTGTGGGTCACTGCCCCGTTTCCTCATTTCCCCCTACCTCCTCAAAGTGCCCTCCCTTTTTGTCCTGGGTAGAAAATCCACTCATTTCAAAACAATGTTTGCTCCAATGTCCTTCCCCTCCCCCTTTCAGTCCCCAAAAGGCCCCATTGGCCGGGATGTAGTCGCCAGTCTCCGTCCCCTGCCCCGACAGATTCGTCAGCACCAGTTCCACGACATGAAGCGTGGAATGACGTTATTCATCCCGTAGTCCTGGCGACTGAAAAATAACTTGGCCTTCCTCGAATGGCCTCAACAAACTGGCAGGTTTCACGCATGACTGCAACTGGCTGACATCAAAGTTTGACAGGGGAGTACTCCGTCCGCCTGGATCTCAAAAATCGTTAATGGCCTTTCTCTGTTTCATAACAAAGTTTTGAGCTATTTTTATCGACAAAGTTGAAATCGGCAGGTTTTTATCGTGAACGAAATTCCAGTTCATGCGAAAATTAAGGTTAAAATCTGTGCATCACTAATTAAGATTGCGCCTTTTTTCGGCGCTTCTGTAATTTTGCGGCCAGCAAATCATATACAGAAAAGATCAGGGAGAGATGAGTGTGCGACGTCATAAATGGGAAGTGTATGGTTGCGATTGGCTGGAAAAAACACATGACCTCGTTATACATAGAACAGCGTTCCCTGTTTCAGCCTCAGTGTCTATCAGGTCTCATAGGGATAGACTGCGTTCTGCCTTGGCCAAACATCTCAGCGAAATATAGTCTATTACTGCACAGAGAAACCTCTACTATTAGCTGTGATCCTTCAATTTAGATAGATTAGGGATTGAACATTTTTATGTAGTTAGCCTAAGAATTTTAAAGCACGAAATCTACCACGTTTAAAAAAAATTCACGGCGTGGGTAGCGGGGGGGAGGGGGGGAACCCGCGGGCGAACGACAACAAGCTCTATCTATAAAGAACACTGATAAAGTTCACCAAAACTTAGTGTAGTCATTTGTAGTGGAATATCTTTATTATTAACAGTTTGCTATTGAAAATATTACCTGGATATTGGGCACCTGAACTTATATTGGATAAACATCATTTCTATTTAACTGCAGTCCTTTCTAGCTGCAAAACCACTTTAATTATCAGTAATACATTTCAGATAGGTGTTCAATTTTACCCATTATACATGTGACTGTTGATATATCCACCTTGCACTTAAATTAACAAACCAGCAATCTTGGTAGTCAGCACAAGGATGTTTGTTGCCAAAAATACCTAGTAACGTACGAAACATCACAGTTACGTGTTTTTTACTTTGTGCGCACCAGCACTGTCATTGGACGCAGCATCAACGTAAAATCTTAAAACAGCAATTCTATATTCACCACATGTGAATTGAAAGGTGCAAAAAATACCGTTTATTATATCAAACATAACAGTTACTTTTTGTTTGGTACTTTTGCGCACCAGCACAGGTTCATTGACGCAGCATCTACGTAAATCTTAAAACAGCAATTCTATATCACCACAGGTGAATTGAAAGTGCAAAAAATACATTTTATTATATCAAACATAACAGTTACGTGTTTTTTGACTTTTGCGCACCAGCACTGTTCATTTGACGCAGCAATCTACGTAAATCTTAAAACACAATTCTATAAATCACCACAGGTGAATTGAAAGGTGCAAAAAAACCTGTTTTAATATATCAAAACATAACATTTACGAGTTTTGACTTTTGCGCACCAGCACAAGTTCATTGACGCAGCATTACGTAAATCTTAAAACAAAGCAATTCTATATTCACCACAGGTGAATTGAAAGGTGCAAAAAATACCGTTTATTATATCAAAACATAACAGTATAACGTGTTTTTTGACTTTTGCGCACCCAGCACTGTTCATTGACCAGCATCTACGTAAATCTTAAACAGCAATTCTATATTCACCACAGTGAATTGAAAGGTGCGAAAAAATACCGTTTAATTATATCAAAACATAACAGTTACCTGTTTTTGGACTTTTGCGCACCCAGCACCTGTTCATTGACGCAGCATCTACGAAATCTTAAAACAGCAATTCTATAGTACACCACAGGTGAATTGAAAGGTGCAAAAATACATTTTATTAATCAAAACATAACAGTTTACGAGTTTTTTGACTTTTGCTCACCCCAGCACTGTCATTGACGCAGCATCTACGTAAATCTTACAAACACAGCAATTCTAATATTCACCTCAGTTTGAAATGAAAGTGCAAAAAATACCGTTTAATATATCAATACATAACAGTTTACGATTTTTTGACTTATGCGCACCCAGCACTGTTTTCATTGACGCAGCATCTACGAAATCTTAAAACATCAATTCTATATTCACCACAGTTGAATGAAAGGTGCAAAAAAATACCGTTTTATTATATCAAAACATAACAATACGTTGTTTTTTTACTTTTGCGTCACCCAGCACAGTTCTTGACGCAGCATCTACGTAAATCTTAAAACATGAAAATTCTATAATCACCACAGGTGAATTGAAAGGTGCAAAATTACCGTTTATTAAATCAAAAGAACATACATCGTGTTTTTTGACATTTCCGCACCCATCGACAGTTCATTGTCGCAGCAATACGTAAATCTTAAAAACAGCAATTCTAAATTCACTCACAGGTGAAATTGAACAGGTGCAAAAAAAACGATTAATTCTACAAAACATAACAGTTTACGTTTTTTTTTACTTTTGCGCACCCCAGCACTGTTCAAATGACCGCAGCATCTACGTAAAATCTTAAAACATCAATCTATATTCACCACAGTTGAATTGAAAGTCAAAAAATACCGTTTAATTTATATCAAACATAACAGTTACGTGTTTTTTGACTTTTCCGCACCCAGCCAACTGTTCATTGACCAGCAATCTACGTAAATCTATAAATCAGCAATTCTATACTCACCCACAGGTGAATTGAAAGGTGCAAAAAATACAGTTTATTATAACAAAACATAACAGTTACGTGTATTTTGACTTTTGCGCACCCCAGCACTGTTCATTGACGCACCTCTACGTATATCTTAAAACAGCATCTATAATCACCACAGAGTGAATTGAAAGGTGCAAAAAATACCGTTTATTATATCAAAACATAACAGTTTACGTGTTTTTTCTGACTTTTGCGCATCCAGCACTGTCATTGTACTCAGCATCTACGTAAATCTTAAACAGCAATTCAATATTCACCACAGGTGCATTGAAAGGTGCAAAAAATAACGGTTATTATATCAAAACATAACAGTTACGTGTTTTTTGACTTATTGTCGCACCCAGCACTGTTCAATGACGCAGCATCTACTTAAATCTTAAAACAAAATTCATATATTCACCCACAGGTGAATGAAAGTGCAAAAATACCGTTTATTATAACAAAACAAAACAGTTTTTACGTGTTTTTTGTAATTTGCGCACCCACACTGTTCATTCTGAACGCAGCATCTACTAAATCTAAAAACACAATTCTATATTCACCACAGGTGAATTGAAAGGTGCAAAAAATACCGTTTATTATATTTTCAAAACATAACAGTACTTCTTTTTTACTTTGCGCACCCAGCACTGTTCAGTTGACTCATCAACTACGTAAATCTTAAACAGCATTCCCTATAATCACCAAAGTGAATTGAAAGAGCAAAAAATAACAGTTATTATATCAAAAAAAACAAGTTAAATGTTTTAGGACTATTGCGCCCCAGCACTGTTCATTGACGCAGCATCTACGAAGAATCTTAAAACAGCAATTCTATATTCACCACAGGAGAATTGAAAGATCAAAAAAATACCGTTTTTAGTTATACCAAAACATAACAATACGTGATTTATGGACGTTTTGCCCATTCCAGATTTGTTGATATGACACCTTGAGGCAGTTAAATTTGAATCCAGCAATTTTTTTTTGATTATAGGGATATGAGAATAGACTGTGATTTGCCGTCTTTTATAAGAGACTTTCAAAACTATTCCATACCTTCTCAAATTTTTATATTTCTGAACATGGAGCGAAATGCAGTGGTAAGCGAGCAAGAGTGGGGGTAGCACATGGAGGTAGAGGGTACGAGAGAAGGTGCTCTTTCCAGTGCTGCGACAACACTTCAAGCCAGCGGATGTAAGTTGCAGGACAGTTCAGGCCTGTCATATCCTGGACAGGCCTGTAATCTAAGAAACGAACATCTTCGCCAATCTG
The DNA here is from genome assembly GCA_025379985.1 of Phyllomedusa bahiana. Classification (NCBI taxonomy): domain Eukaryota; kingdom Metazoa; phylum Chordata; class Amphibia; order Anura; family Hylidae; genus Phyllomedusa; species Phyllomedusa bahiana. The sequence continues at coordinate 7,540 of JAODAL010077949.1, forward strand.
TCCCCCTTCAGTGGTTCAAGCAACCTGCATCTAGCAGTCTTACCTCCTCTTCCTCGCATCACGGCCACAAATGTCGTCATCAGCATCCTCAGCATCTGTCCAACATGAAGCACCCCAAATGTCAACTCGTGTACCCACCCTGGGGAAATCCATTTTCTGAAACCTCTTTATGACAAAATGCGGTTGGGGTCAAAAGGGCATTTAAAAGATCAAGAGGCCAAAAAGGAAGATTTTCTCTGCTCTGACCCCATTTACGATGCCATCAGAGGAGGTGAAGGAACCCAGTCAATCGGCAAAAATCCTGGGCGGTCGGCAAGCCTTGCAGTGCCCCTTGCTTGTAGCCCGCAGCTTCTGGATGCAGAAAGTCAGGACGACCAAGTCACCTGTGTTGATGATGATGTAACGACATTGGGGAAATCCCCCCTGGTCTTTTCCGCAGAATTTGCTTGCGAGCGCTTAATCAGTGGACGAGGGGGAAGACATGGGGTAGTGTCAATACGGGTCCCGCCACAAAAAGGGAGAGGGCGGTCCCAGAATTTCCGCTGATATGATCCGCCAGCCACGGTCAGCGCAAACCCCGCTCCTCGCTTATCGCCGTCAAAAAGGTCCAGGACCTCTCAAGCCTGGGCCTTCTTTGAGCAAGCCTCTGATTCACCCAGCGATGTCATATGCCGCCTTTGCCGAAAAAGGGCATAAGTAGAGGCAAAAACCCTTAAGTGGTTAACCACCACCAACATGTCTGGGTCCACATGCAGCGAATGCATGAGTTGAAATGGAGGAACACTTGGCCAAAAAAGGCCAGACCGACCCCGGGGCCTCCAACCACTGTCACACCCTCTGTCTCCCCTCCTCCTCCTCCGCCACCACCAAGCGTTCCTCAGCTGCCCATGTCCCCTCAAGTCAGATCAGGGATCAGCCTCCGCTTCAGCCTCCACCGTCGCCCAGTACCACCAGCACCACGCAGAGACATAACTTTTGCCATTGACGAAACCTAAAGACAGGATTTGCCAGCATTTCTTTCCCCTTTGGGGAGAAACCTTTAACCCAAACCATCCCAAAGCCAAAAGCCTGAATGTCGGCATTGCCAGGCTTTTGGCCTTGGAAATGTTGCCCTTTTCCGTCTGGTGGACACAGATGGGTTTTCCCCCACGTTTATGGCCCTCGCTTGCCCCCCAAAACCAGATGCCGAGCAGGCATTTCTTTGCCAGAAAAGCCGTCCCTGCCCTGGCCACCACGTGTCATCTAAAATTTCAAGCGCTTGTCTGCATCTGTGCCGGAAAAGTCCATCTCACCACCGACACATGGACTAGTAAGCACGGCCAAGGCCGCTAATATCTCTGTGACAGCTCACTGGTTTAGCTGGTGGATGTCTCTGGGGGTGACGGTGGCTCTCAGGCTCGGCGCACCCCTCTTCAAAAACCGAGCAGGGATGTGCAGGTCTCCTTTCCCCCAAGTTCCCTGGTGGCATCACGTGCCCAGGACAAACCAGCCGTTTAAATTTAATCTGCCTTGTGAGACCGTCCACACACAGGACAGGAGCTGTGGAAGGCTCTATGCAACGAGACCGAGCGCATGCTGGGTGACAAGAACCTTGTGCCAGGCAAGGTGGTGTGCGATAACGGGCGAAATCTGCTGGCCGCCCTTAAGATCGGTAGGCTGAGCACATCCCTTCTGGCCACATATCATGAAACCGTGTCGTCAGAAATTTCTAAAGAGCTACCCGGGTCCTGGACTGCCCTGCTGAAGAAGTCTCGAGGTTCTGAGTTCGCACTTCCGCCGTTCGCACCCTGCTTCGCCCGCCTGCTGCGTTGCAGCGTCAGCTCGCCTCCCCGTCAACCGTCTCATTGTTGAAGTGGCAACACGCTGGAATTTCACCCTCCACATGCTCCATGCGATTGTGCAGCAGCGCAATGCCATTACGCAGTACGAAGTGACACATGACTGCAAGCAGTGTATCAGACCTCGGGGTGGTTTGAACCACCGAGAGTGGAGCAGGTGAAAGAGCTCTGTACCATCTTGCCAGTTTGAAGAAGCCACCAAAATGGTCAGTGCGGACATAGCCCTTTCATATGAGCATTGTGGTGATCTTAGTTCTGGGCACGATCGTTGGACACTCGAAACAACAGTTCCCGCCAGAGACGTGGATGAGGAGACGGACATCAGATCGGACACGGATCCTTTCTATCCTCAAATCCACAAGGACCCGACAAGTTTCACAATTTGCATCGACCTGTCATTACAGAGGTTTCGGGGTCCAAGCTAGGAGCAAGGGCGCATCAGCTCCAGGGTGCATCATCTCAGGCAGTCAGGGCCTGTGTTAAAGCTGTGGCCGGAGGAAGCGAGAGGAGGATGAGGAGGTATTCATAGACAACCGATGTTACCGACGTACCCAGCCTTGGAAAAGGGTTGGCTGCGAATTTGAGGCGGAGGAGGAAAATGAGAAGATCAGTTTTGCTAGAGCCCCTCGACCCAAGCTTGGGAAATCAAGGCTTTCCATCCACTCACATGAGTGCTTGGATGCACCATTTCCTCCAACGATGATCCTCGCATTAAAGGCCATCAAATGAACAACAGTTTTTTTTACTGGGTGGCCACCCTCCTGGATCCCCGTTACAAAACAAAAATCAGCACTTGCCTTCCACCTACCCAATAGAGAGGTAAAATGCAGGAAATGGAGACCTTGCTGATTGGATCAACTGGAGACATCTGTTGCGTCTGCTTCACTACCCCAAAGTCACGGTGGATACAACAACAGCGACGTGACGCAGTAGAGAGCCAAGTAGGCGAAGCAGCAGCAGCAGGCAGGTGGCAGAAGCCTTAATGGGTGACCTCTGGCAATCTTTGTTTTACCACCTCACCAACTCATGCAATAGCAGGCCACACATCCAACACACAGAGATCAGCATAAGTTCATGGTGCACGACTATCTGCGTCTCAACACTGATGTTTTTGCATGTTTTACGGACCCCATAGACTTCTTGGTATCCAAAATGGACGAAAGGCCCGAGCTGGCTCGTCACCCATAGAGTTGTTTGTCCTGCCCAGCAGCCAGCGTCATATCTTGAGCGGACTTCAGCACAGCTGAGAGTCCATCCAGACAAACGCATCCTGGCATTCCACAGATAATATGGATCGTTAGACTTTCATCAAGATGAGAACAGGCATGGATCTCTGATGATGTTGTGACCGCCAATTTCCGAGGTCACCGATTAGTAAGCCAGTCTACTTCACATTCCTTTTCAACAGAAATGTCCTCCTTTAAAACTTTTTTTTAAAATGACATTTCTACTGCAATTTTTATTCTCTTGTTCCCAACAGTTCAATTATGGGCTAGTTTTGCTGTGAGGAACTGTAAAAGTACATGCAAGCGGTTTCATGAGAACACCGTTATTCCATTACTCACTTTATCTAAGAAGTTTTCGCATTGTCAATGATATGAGGTCATTTGCTGTGAGATACAGTCAATAACCATGTGTCCTATGAGAACAGAAATGTGACTTCTAAGTGCATTTCTCCTCACAATTTATAATAGTGGCTGAGAAAGTCATATTTATAATTTTTTGGGTCATGTAAGCATGTTAGATACAGCTATAATTATGGTCACTTTGGACAGAAATGTGGCTTATAATTGGCATTCTCCCTCACAATTTTAATATGGCTGAGAAGACATATTTTATACATTTTTGGGGTCATGTTACTGTGAGATACAGCTATAATTATGCCCTTTGAACAGAAATGTGGCTTCCTAAGTGCATTTCTCTCACAATTTTAAAAGTGGCCGAGAAGTCATATTTATAATATTTTGGGGTCAAGTAGTGCTGTGAGATACAGCAATAATCATGGTCCTTTTTAACAGAAAATTGTGCTTCAATGCATATCTCCCTCACAATTTTTAACAGTGGCTGAGAAGTCATTTTTAAATTTTTTGGTCATGCTGCTATTGAAATGCAGCAATACTACAGGTCCTATTATAAAAAAAATGTTGTTTTCTAACCAGACATTTGTCTTTCACAATTGACCAATGTGGAACAAGGGACATGCTTTGAATTTTTGGGCATTTTGCTTGACATGCAGCTATAACCTAAAGTCCTACTTCTAAAAAATGTATGTTTCTAACAGACTTTAGTTCATCACAATAGTAAGTAGTGGCTCAAGGTGATGTGCTGTCAGAAAAAACATGAAAATAGGTAGGACACTGTTAATGTGAACATATTGCAAAATGACTTGTTTTTTGCAAGATCTTTAACATTGCAATCAATCCCCTGTATTGAGACAACCCATTTAATACAATTAAAAAAAAGAGAAACAAAGACAGGTGGGATCCATCCTATTTTAAAAATGTGTTTTTCTAGAATTAAACTACTAAAAAACTTGCATGTAACAAAAAGCAGGTAAAAAAAATGTCCCTCTGAATTGTACAAGGGAGGTACCGGAAAACTTGACCAGATGTAGGTTATTCAGAGGACATGGAGTATGGAGCACGGACAGAGAACAAAGTACAGAGACCATTTCCTCCAGCACGTTGAGTAAAATGAGAAAAAAGAATGCCAAGATAAAGGGCACCTGGGTGTAACAGGAGCGTTAACCACCAGTATTTCCAAGTGAAGCTCAATTGGTCCACACTCATACGGAGGGGCAAGCGCTACCCAGGTATTTGACTGTGTACAGAGGAAGGCTGAGTTCTCACACTTCCGCTTCCGCACTCTGCTTCAGCACGACAGTTTTCGTTGCTGCGTCATCAGGGCATTTTAACCTGCGTGTTAATAGATGACGGACGCCAGCCTGGGCTTTCACCGCACCCACTGTAACTCCGGCCCTGGGTCATGCTGTGGCCCAGGACAGGTATAGTCAATGTCCAGTGAAACTAAAATGGTGGTTGAAAGACTCCTTTTTCCGGCACTTTTTAAATGTGGGGGTCATCAAGTTTGGGCTCATGCTTGGCCCAGGACAGTATAGTCATGTCCAGTGAAACTAAAAATGGTGGTTGAAAGACTCCTTTTTTCCGGCACTTTTAAATGTGGGGTCATGCAGGTTTGGGCTCATGCTGTGGCCCAGGACAGGTATAGTCAATGTCCAGTGAAACTAAAATGGTGTTGAAAGACCCTTTTTCCGGCACTTTTTAAATGTGGGGGTCATGCAGGTTTGGGCTCATGCTTGTGCCCAGGACAGGTATATCCAATGTCCATTGAAACTAAAATGGTGGTTGAAAGACTCCTTTTTCCGGCACTTTTTAAATGTGGGGGTCATGCAGGTTTGGGGCTCATGCTGTGGCCCAGGACAGGTATAGTCAATGTCCAGTGAAACTAAAAATGGTGGTTGAAAGACTCCTTTTTCCGGCACTTTTTAATATGGGGTCATGAAGGTTTGGGGCCATGCTGTGGCCCAGGACAGGATAAATCAATGTCCATGAAACTAAAATGGTGGTTGAAAGACTCCTTTTTTCCCGGGACTTTTTAAATGTGGGGGTCATCAGTTTGGGCTCATGCTGTGGCCCCGGGCAAGTATATCAATGTCCAGTGAAACTAAATGGTGTTAAAGACTCCTTTTTTCCC
>JAODAL010077950.1:0-13091 GCA_025379985.1 Phyllomedusa bahiana
CCAATTGCAGCCAGTAAAGGCTCCAAAACCTCTCAGAAGGAAGCTTTTTTCTTTTTGACATTATCCCCCCCGGGTCCATTTGGCTCCTGCTCCCCCCGCTCCCTCAGGGCCCAAAGCAGTTCCCCTCAAAAAAGGCCCGGTTTTAAAAAAAGAGACAACAGTATGGTCCAACCATCCAAAGGTGCAGCAGTTGCCCGGGGCTCCTGTCCAAGTTGTTTTTTACTGCATTCCCTCCCCTTTCCAAATGGGGGGACTCTGAAAACCTTTCCCCAGAAAATTAAAATTTTCCTGTGCCAAAGCCAGGGGGGGAGAGCCCCCAAAACCCCGTAATTTTTTTTTCCCAAAAAAAGGCAGAAAAACCACCCCCTTCACAAATAGGGTAGAACAGAAAGGGGGGCCCAAAGTCCTTGATTTTTTGGGGTTTTTTTCCCAAAAGGGTTGCACAGCAGCGGGACTTTTTGGAATTGTAACAAACCGGCGGGGCCATTCCCATTTTCCTTTTAAAACGGCCCACAGGGGAAAAGTGTTTTCCTCCCCCCGGGCACACCAAAAACGGGGGAATGAGAACCGCCGCTTTTCCCCCAACTTTTTCAAACGCTGCCCCTTTGCGGCCAATTTTCCGCCTCCTCCTCCACCCTCCACCATCTCAGCCCCCCAAAAAGTACTCCCTAAATTCATACCACATGTGTGGGGCACAGCGGTGTAAATCAGTTCTACACCTGGCTTGCCTGGGCGAAAAAGCCCACACAGGGGAGGAATTTGTTTCCGCGCCATGCAAAAAGAAATCGATGTGGGGGCTTTCCCCCCCCCCGCCCCAACAACTGAAAAATTTTCCGGAACCTGGTGAGGGCCCAAGGGGAAAGGAATATGGGCCCCGGGCGGGCCAACCGAAAAGGGGAAAGGTCCATGGGGCCCTTCATGGCCCCCGGGTGTTCAATGTGGTTTTTAAAAAGGGTTTTCCTGGGGTTCTTCCAAAACCGATTTTAAAGAAATTCGGGAAAAGGCCCCCGGAAAAAAGTGCATGAAATCATCCATTCCAAAAAGAAGGAAAAAAACACCCTCCTCGGTTGGGGGCCAAGCGGCGAAGGGCCCCCCCCCCAAACACACCGGGATATGTGAGTTTCCCAAACCCTTTTAAAATTTTCCAGCCCTTGCACATGTTGGGAACCGGATTTTGAAATGAAAAAGAGAAAGGCCTTTTAAAACGTTTTTTTTGATGATCCAGGCGGACAGGAGTACCCCCTTGGTTTTAATTTTGGGTTTTGTCGGGCCCAGTTGGCAGCTCTTGCTTTAAACCACCCCGGGTTTTGCGGGTGGGGCCCAAAATTTGGGGGAGGCCAGTTTTTTTGTCAGCCCGCCAGGGATTTAAGGGGAATGAAAAAAGCTTTCCATTGCTTCATGTCCTGGAACAGATGCGAAAAAAATCTGTCTGGGGGGGGGGAAGGGAGACGTGGCGACTACTTTCCTCGGCCAATGAGTCCTTTTGGGGGAAATAAATTTGGAGGAAGGGGAAAGGGGGGAGGACATTGGGGGCCGAAGCATTTTTTGGGTAAAAATCATTTGGTTTTTCTCCCCAAAGGTGACGGGAGAGGGGGAGCATTAGCAAGCTGGAGGGGGTTTAAGAGGGGAAGATGGGGAAGCGAGGCAGATAAACCCCCAACATTTGTGGGAAAGTTTTACATTTGAAGATGGAGGCAAGGGAGGGCCCCTTTGGGGGAAACTTTTTTGCAGAGGGCCCCGCAGAAATTCCCTGAATTCCCCTGGCTTGAACAGCCAAAATAGTCCCCCATCTGGCAGAGGGAGGGACTTCGGGGGCTTTTCCACCCAAATTGGAACCCTCCTAACCGGGCTCCAAAATGGGATTTTTTTCCCCAGCTGCAAAAGGGGGGGGAGGAAACAAACTAAAATTCTATGGGAAACCCCCCCGAGTCAGTTGGCCGCGCCTTTTGGCGCATCGTCCCTTCCCCCTGCCCAGGCCCGACCGGGGGGCCCCTCAGCGCCCCAACGTACTACTGCTGCGTTGGGGAAAGGTGGGGGGGGTTTAGGGGGCAGTACCAGCTCCATCAGCACAAACATAATTTCGGGAAAGCCCGCGATGAGCAGCTTTCCTTCACCCCCCTTTTTAATTTTTTAAACCCATTTATTTTTAAAGCGCCATTGTTTCCAGGGCCCCCTGTAAAAATCGAGGGGGGGGTTTCACATCCATAAAATTTTAAAAAAGATTTAAAAATTATAACAATGAGTGATTTCCCAACTGTACAGAGGGAGGGGTGGACCCGCCCCCCAAGGGGCCTTTTACAATCTAAAAGGGGGGGGGAAGGGGGAAAAAACAGGAGGAGGGGGGGCAAAACATTTTTGTGGGGGTAGTAAAGAAAAGGGAAGCGGGGTTATTGTAGGTTATGGGGGGCAATCCTGAAAAATGGGTTTTTCAGGTTGCTTTTGAAGCGGGTGAGATTTGGAAGAGAGACTGATGTTTTTGGGGCAGTAAAGTTCCGGGATTGTGAGGGAAAGAAACGGGAGAAGCTTGGAGACGGTTATTGTGAGGGAGCTGATAAGAGGAAAACAGAAAAGAAGGTCCTGTGGGGAGCGGAGATTTCTTGGGGGGAGATACGGGGAGATTAAGGCAGAGTTTGTATGGAAAGGGGGGAGGTCTGGAGAGACTTGTAAAGGGCAGGGTTAAACAACTTGAAATGAATTCCTGGGCAATTGGTAGCCAGTGAAGGGATTGAAGAGGGGGGGGAGGCAAAAGGAAGTGTGGGGGAGAGAGGTTGGGTTTTGAGGGCAGAAGAGTTGAGAATTTGGGTTTTAAGGGGAGCAATGTGGGTAGATGGGGGGCCACAGAAAAGGATGTTGCATGTCCCCGGCAGGAATTGACAAGGGCCCTTTGGGCGGGGCATTTTTTTTGGTTCGAAGTTGAGGAACGAAACCCCGGGTGCCCAAATATTTTTCAGGTTTTGGGGAACGGGAGGCAGAGGTGGGTTTTTTGGGTGTTAGGTTTTTTAAAGGGCAGAAGCGGAAACCAGGATTACCCCAACAGCGGGGGCTTGCGGAACAGGGGAGAGTGGAAAAAGCGTTTAAGTGGGAAAAGGGGGAACCCCCCAGCAGCCCCGCGGGAAACAGGGCCTGGAGCAGACCCTGAAACCCAAAAGGTGGTGCCCTCCCCTTTGGGCAGCACCCCTGCCACCCCAGTTAAAAATCCGCTGGAAATACTGGGCAGCCAAAATGGATGGGTTTTGGGCCGCAACCTTTGGGCCGGATTTGAAGGGAAAAGGTGTCCCTTTCCCCGGCCGGAGTTTTGGCCTCAGAGCGGGTTTTTCAGTGCGGGGGGGGGCCATCGTTTACCCCAAGGGAAAAAACCCCCCACTTTTTTCCCGGGAAAAAGGGGGAACGAAAGGGGCCCCTTTGTCAAGAAGAATCAGCTGTGGAAACGGCCAGGATTTTCCCCACACCAATGCCCTTTGGCCCTCAATTACTCCCGCCATTAAAGCCTGACCCAAACCCTTTTAAGGGAAAGGGGTTCTGGGTTTTTAAATCCCTTTCCTCTTTCCACTAAATTTTGAAGCTGCCCCCAACCCCCTGATGCCACACCCCTACTTCTGCCTGTTTCTCCATCTGCCTACCACCCAACCCCCACCCGGGGGAATGGGTTTTTTGGGGCCCCCCACCTCCCCACCGTCATGTGCCACCAATTACCTCCCTGCTGAGCTGTTTTTTGGTGCTGCGGTCACCTCCCCACTCCCGTCATTGTGCCCTGTTGACCTTTTGTGCGGGTTTTGGCTCTCCGTGGGCCCCCCCAAACGGGGGTCATTGGTGCCACTGTCCTGACCTCATGCTGCTGTGTTTGGGTGCTGCCGTACCCCCACACTGTGTCCCTTTTTTGCCACTCTGTGGCCCACTCCTTTTTGCCAAACCCCCAGAATGTCATTGTGCCAAATGTCCCGACCTCATTGGGGGCTGCTGTTGATGTGTCACCCCCCCACACTGGGGTCCAAATTTTGCCCCTTTGGGGTCCTGATGTTGTGCCACCTTTCCGGGAAATTTTTATTGTGCCACTCCCTTTTTTTCTAACCCCATGCTGCTGCCAAAATGGGGCCGCTGTCTCAATTTTGGGAACCCCCCGGGGGTTTTTCCCAAGGGTGTTTTTCCCCGCTCCCCCACTCCCTTGGACGTTGCCACTAAAGTTTTTTTTTTTTCCCCTTTTTTACCCTGTCAAAGGGGAATGGGGGGGGATCTTTAAATTTTAATGATTTTGGGAGCCAAAACAGGAGTGGGAATTTTAAAAAAACACAAAAGACATGCAAATAAAACCCCTTTACTGCCATCTCTGTTTTTGGGTCCCAAATCCTGTTTGTTTTTTTTTGGGCCCTTTGCAATACTATGGGGTTATTGACGACTGAAAACAGACAATGACGGGAAAGAAAGGAAAGGGGCAAAATGAATTTAGAGAGTCAACGCCCAAAAATTTCCCTTCCCCACCCCTCTCCACTTTTTTCCCCCGGGGGCCCCTTTCATGTATCGTGTTTAAAAAGAACAAGTTCTGTCAATTTTTTTGTGGCGGTTTTTTTTAAAGCTCCCCGGGGCCCCATTTGGGTGAACCCGCTGTGAGTCCCCCCTTAAGGGCTATGATCTGTGGGGCTCCCGTAAACCCACTACTTTTGTTTTTTGGGCGCTATGGTAGGATCTTAGCCCCCAGGGTTTTTTTTTTCCAGCTGGGCCCCCCTTTCCATTTACTTTTTTCGGCGTGTTCCCCTCCCGCTTCAGTTTTTTTTTTGGGGAGTTTTGCCCCCCAACTGTCCAAAGGGAATTTTAAGGGGGTGAAGCGATTCTAAAAGTGGCGGCAGTCATTGGGGTTTTAAAAACTAAAAAACCCAAAATTGTATGAAGACCAATTTCCCAAACTCCCTCTGCAATTTAAGCATGGCACAAAGTTCTACAGCACCCCGCAGGGTCTTTGGGGAGCCCCGGAAAAAGCTTTTTTCTCAACGCCCAATTTGTTCCCAAGCCCAAATTTTTGGAACCCCCAAAAGGGAAATTTTTTCGGAAAATTTTGGGGAATCGGCCAAACCGAATTTTTGAGTTGCGCCATCTTTTTGTCAAAAGGGGTTTTTATCTAGAAACCTTGTTTAACCCCCCCTGCCAAATAAAAACCTGGGATGTGGAGGGAAGGGCAAATTTTTCCCCCTTTCCCCGTATTTTACCCGTAACTTTTCAAGGGCACTCAACCCGAAAAGGGAATAATCATACAAAACGGGGCCCCTTTTTGTGTTACTGCCCCTTTTTTGTAACCTGTTTTTCTACAAACCCTGTGTTGGGTTTTTGAGTGTTATTTGGGAGAATTTAAAAAAAAGTACAAAAATTTCAGTTCCCGTAAAAAACAAGAAGAAATTTGGAATTTATTAACCCCCCCGGCCCCCGGGATTTTTGTTTATGTCACAAATTTGTATTTTAGGGCTCCGCCTTCCACAAAATTTATTAAATTTTTTAATTCCCCTCTACCTAGCTTGTATGAGGGCTTCTTTTTGGAGGTACAAGAAAGTTAAAATTTTTAATTTGGTTTTGGGTTACCCTACCAAAAATAAAGTACTGAAACCCCCCCTCCCCCTCCCAAAAAAAAAAAACTCTGGGGGGAGATTCAAGATTCGTGGCCCTCCTAGAAACCCCTTAAATTTTGCATGTTTAGGGGGCCCCCCCTCAAACCCCCCAAAACCCCACTTGGTCATTTTTGCCAGGGAAAAATAATTTAACCCCACCCTTTCTAATCCCGCTTTATTTTTTTGTTCAAGTGCCCTCTTAATATTAAAGGGCACAATGCAAGTTTTGCCCCTTGGTCCCAAATTTTTTTTTCCCCCCATGCCATGTTTAAAACACAGTATCTCCCCAAACGTGAGGGGCCCTCCTCCCCAATTTTTTTAAAAATTGTATTTTTAATTTTTTTATGGGGGAAAGCCAAAGAATTTAAATTTGATACAATGTAAAGGGGTCAGTGTAAAAACCTGTTTAACATTTTAAAGGGGCCCTGTTCCCCCATGGTTTAAAATTTCCCCACGGAAATTTTTGAGGGCCCTTTTTGGGGCTCACCCAAAACCTCCCGTGAAAAAGGGGGCGGGAAAGGGGGGAGGGGCCCGGGGCGCGGGGGGGGGCGGGCCCCTCCCCGGCCCCCGTAAAAAATGGTGGGTTGGGCACTTTTTTTCCCCCCCCGGCGGGTTCCCGGGGCGGGGAGGGCGCCGGGGAAACCACCCGTTTCTTTGAGAGCAGTGGATTTTCCGGGGAAAATTTCTCCGCCGGGGTTGGGCCGCAAAATGAAGCGCAAATCCCGCGAGGAGTACCCGGGGGCCAAACTGTGCCCAAAAAAAGCCGTGGGGAAAGGGGCCCTTAAAAATTTGGTGTGCCCTTAAAAAAAACTTTAAAATTTATTTAAAAGTCTTTAAAAAGCTGACAACAAAAGTGGGGTACAACCCCTAGGTAAAAATGGACAAATTGTGCCCCCATTTGCCATATTTTCCCCTCCACGTTTTTAAGTGGGGCCCCATTTTTTGTTTCAAGGTTTTCAGGGGGTGAATGGGGAGCCGGGGTTTTGAAAAATTTTGGGGTTTCCCCGGGGTTTCGCGCTCTCTCAAACTGGTTTACAGAAAGTTCAAAAATGGGAAACCTTTTTATGGCAAAGAACTCTATGGGATCGAAAAAAAATTTGTTGCTTCTACATAAAATGGTCTAGGCTGTAAGAAGATTGCCCCAAAACCCGGGAAAATGGCTGCAGAAGGTGGCCCAAAACCATTTCAGCGGTTTAACAAAGACAGGTTCCACTCAGAACAGGGCCCTTTTAGGGGGGTTAAACCCAGAAAAAGCCCCCGGGGCCCCCTTGCAGTATTTTTGGGTGGGCACCCCCAACCCACCCCCCACCCCCCTTGGCCCCCATCCCCCCGAACCCCCCGACCCTGTACCAAGGGCCCTGCCCGTTAGATAATGTGGGTATTTCAAGGGGACAAAAACCTCACCATAGAAAACACCATCATGTGCTACCAAAAAAAATCCCAAAATTTAAAAACCAAGACCAACAAATTTCCAAACAATTTCCAATAACGCTATTACAAAAGGAACCCGATTTTTCCAAACCAAACAAAAAAACCAAAAAAGTGGGAATGAATAAAAACCCCTACACTATTTCTGGGAACAGTTTTCACAAAGACCAATAGTACCGGCCCCTTTTTTGAAATGACCATATAGTTGGATTCCAAAATTTAAAATGTGGCCCCAAAAAACTGTATATTTTCCTCCATACAGTGGGCCATAAAGTTTGTAAAACCCCCAAAAGTACAAAAAACTTGGGGAAAACTGGTTTTTAAAAATCCATAAAAGTGACCATGTATGGTAGACACCATTGTACAAAAGGCTCTGTAGAATGTAAAAATTACCCCCATTCAGTGAAACCAAAATAGTTGTAGACAAAACCCGTGTAAAAAAGACTCTGCCCGTGTAAAAATTACCTTTCCCTACCCGGGGGCCCAAAAGGGGGTAGACACCAGTGTAAACAGGCTCTGCAGAAGTATAATTTCCAACCCCCAAAAAGTGTTCCCTATTTTGGTAGACACCCCCTTTTTACACAGACCTTTCAGACTGGGAAAAATTAACCCCCCATACAGTGGGGCCATATAGTGGTTTGAAAACCCTTTCACAAAAGGCTCTGCAGACTGTTTATACCTTCCCAAAAAGGGAATTTTTTAAGTGGTAGACACCCGTATACCCCAGGGTCTGCAGACTGGGATATTTTCCCCAAACAGTGAATATAAAAATTTAAAAACCCCCAGGTACACAGGATCCCGCAGACTGATTATTACCCTTTAAAACTGGGGACCAAAAGTGGTAGACACCCAAATGTACCCCCGTCTCTGCAGACATAAAAGTGATTTAAATTTTTGTTTTTCATCGGGGGACTCACAGGGGGAAAATTTTTTCCCGACGAGCGTTGACTTTCCCTTTTGTTCTGCCCATCCCCCCCCAGGGGCCATAAAGATGACGTTTTCCCGCCCCCCTTGTCCCTGGGGATTTAGACACAAATATCTTAGATTCCTCACTTTTTTTTAGCAGCTCACCTCCCTGCCCCCCTGGCATAAATGGAGTCCATTTAGGCGGGGGTTTAGAATAGGGGTAATGGGGGGCCCCCAAAGGCAAGGTTTAAAGGGAGGGCCCAAAAGGGTCCTCATATAGGCAGGCAGGGTTTTAAAAGGTTTGCTATAGGGAGGGCCTTAAAAGGGCACAGGGGTTTGGTGGGCTCAGGGGGGCCCTAAGGTAGGTCGGGAGGGGTTTTGGTTTGCTATTGGGCCCCAAAAAAAGTAGATAGGGGAAGCCCTTTCCGGGGGGCTTTATAGGTAGGGACCCTTTTGGGGGGGGTATAGGACCCTTTTTAGGCAGGGGAAAGGGGGGCTTTAAAAATTTGGGGAGGCTTAGGGGGGGGGTTTTTATAGGCCGGCCCTTTGGGGAAATTTTTAAAATAGGGCAGGCTTTGGGGGGGTTTTTATAGGCAGGGTTAGGGGGTTTTATATAGGCAAGGGTTAGGGGGGGGTTTTTATAGGGGGTGGCTTTGTTGGGGGGTTTTATAGGGAGGCTTAGGGGGGGCTTTTAAAAATAGGAAAGGGTGGGGGGCTTTATTTAGTGGGGGGGGCTATAGGATTTAAAGGGGGGCTTTATTTACCCAGGCCCTTTGGGGGGTTTATTAAAGGGAGGTTAGGGGAGGGTTTTTTATTGGCAACAGGGCAGGGGAAAAAAAAGAAAAAACTCTTACTTACCTTTTCCCTTTCCCCGCTCCCCCGGGTGCGCCGCACTGGGAGCCATGTGCTCAGTCCCCCCGTTTCCCCCCCCCACGTGCAGTGAGAGCCAGCTGGGGGAAAAAGGGGGCCCGAGCGGAGCTCTGTTTCCACCCGAAAACCCGCGCTGGCCTCTTTAACGGTCCGGGGCCCGGGGGGCCCGGGCTTTTTGAGGCAGGATACGCCAGGCCCCCTTCCCCGCCCTTTCCCCCCCGCCGCAGTGAAAAAGTTTTTTTTCAGAGCCCCGCGGGCACAGGAGCGGGAAATTTTTTTGGGTTAACAGATTTTGGTTGCAGCGCCCCTTGGGGGGCGGGGGGGCCCCCCAAGCGACCAGGCCCCCTAGCAGCTGCTAAAGTCTGCTACCCCAGTAGTTATGCCCCAAGAGGCCTCGCCATGGTCGAACCCCAAAAAAAGTTGAGTGCACGTTTTAAAACATCATATACCGGGGATTTTTTTTTAAAAATTTGATGTATGAGTGTGCCCGCATTGCTGCAGAGGTTAAAAGGGGTGTGGGGGCAAACCAAAAAGTTTTATAGCCCCAAAAGGCACACCGCATCAAATGGGTTGCATGGCTGTTGTTTCCCCAAGGAAGCCTCTTCTGAAGATGATGCACAAGAAATCCCACAAACAGTTTGCTGAAGACAGACTAAGGACATGGATTACTGGAAACATATTCTGTGATCTGATGAGATCAAGATAAACTTATTTGGTTCAGATGGTGTCAAGCATGTGTGGCGACAACCAGGTGAGTAGTACAAAGACAAGTGTGTCTTGCCTACAGTCAAGCATGGTGGTGGGAGTGTCATGATTTGGGACTGCATGAGTGCTGCTGGCTCTGGAGACCTACAGTTCATTGAGGTAACCATGAACGCCAACATGCACTGTGACATAATGAAGCAGAACATGATCCCCTCCCTCTGGAAACTGAGCCACAGGGAAGTATTCCAACATGATAACGACTCCAAAAACAACTCCAAGATGACCATTGCCTTGCTAAAAGACTGGTCAAGCATGTCTCCACACCTAAACCCTATTGAGCATATGTCATCATGAAGGAGTGGAAGAGGATTCCAGTGACTGCAACCTGTGAAGCTCTAGTGAACTCCATGCCCAAGAGAGTTAAGGCAGTGCTGGGAAATAATGGGGGCAACACAAAATACTGACACTTTGGGCACAATTTGTCCATTTTCACTTAGGGGTGTACTCACTTTTGTTGCCAACAGTTTAGATACTGTTAGCTGTGTGTTGAGTTATTTTGATGGCACACTGAATACAAGCTGCACACTGATTGCTTTCCATTGTATCAAAGTGTCACCTCACTTCAGTGTTGACCTATGAAAAGAAATAATACAATATTTACAAAATTGGGGTGTACTCACTTTGGGAGATACTGTATGTAGATACAAGTGTATTAACGAAGATGACAGTGCACTAGTGCTTTAAGCACCAAATAGACAGGCCAGCAGCTAATGAAAAGGAAAGCTACCTGGCAATTCCTGGGATTGAGAAGGTAGGGGCTCAGGCAGATATAAGTAGCTTGTCATCTCATGGTTTGTTCACATAGCGTGCTGCGCATGTACCTGTGCACAACGCAAGCTGCCGGGGATTTTAGCATACTTCTAAAACTGGGATGGGGTGGGGCAGGTGGGGTGGTTGCGCAGCCCCATGCAACTCCATTATCCCCAACATGTCACTTCTTTCACCTGTCGCTCAATACGTGTCAAGTGCAATACGCAACAGGGAAGACGGACCCCACGGCATGGTTTTTTCATCAGATTTTCAGACGGTTTGCCGATTTGGAAACCGTTTGAAAACTAACAAGAGACCATATCCATACACTTTAATAGAAAATCAGTAGTCTACACTGAGCAGATTTTCACACTGTCTGCTGTCCAAAAAAACTCGGAACATGCCCAAATACTGAGCGGAAGGTGTGCTAGGAAATGGTCAAGGGGGACAGGTGCAAACCGTGGACAGAGCCGTCCCCCAAAACCATTGAAAAGATGATAAAATACTGGTTGGATTCTTAAACAGAATCCGACCGCCATTTTACAATTGCCGTGTGGCTGTATCCTTGTAATAGTCAGAGCTTTGTGGGGGTTTTATTTTAACAAAGAGCTCCAAATCCCCTGGTTTCTGTGTAAAAAGATAAACTTCTGTATTCCTGCAGCTGCCACTAGGGTGAGCACAGTGCATAGGGATTTTTATAGCTCTCATTGAACTCAATAATAAAATAATTTGCAGCGTTGGCAGAATTACAGCCTTTTAAGGGGTGTTACCATCTTGCACTTTGATAACATATCAATAGGATAAGCCGTTAAAGTGTGATAGCTGCGGGATCCAGAAGTGGTATCTTGGCCCCTGAAAGTCTCAGTTCAGAATGGAAAGTTATTCGCGCTTGTGCACAACTCTGCATTCTGTTCTTTCGGGGCCATTTCCTAAAATAGTTGTGGGCACCTATCACACCTATATGGCATACCCAGCCGATATGCTCTCAAAGTGTGACATGGAATCACCCCTTTAACCCTTTAAGATCTAGGCCTGTTTTTAAAAGGGTATTCCTGTTTCATTGATTAGCTTTAAACATATACAGATACAAAAATCTAAATTTGTCCCAGTACCAATAAATATGGACCTAAGGGCACGCCCCCCACGGCATGGGTTTTCAGTCAGTTTTAGGATTTGAAAACAGTCTGTAAACGGACTGTTTTAACCTTTTACTTTTTTTTAAAAAAAAAAAATCCCTGCAGGGAAAATTTTTAAAAACTGTAAGGGTTTTCCAACATGCAGTTTTTGGGCACTTTTTGGGTTCCCAAAAAATTAGAACATCTTCATTTTTTTTTCCCGGTTTTTTTTGGGGGAAAAACAGAACATTTGATGTGAAGGGGGCCCGGGTTTTAAACCCCAAACCCCTTTACAAAAAACCCCTCCCCTAGGTTTTAAACAAAAACAAAAACCCAAAAACCCGGGTTTTTTGCAGGGCATAAAAAAGGGCATGTAGAACAATACCCCAAGTCTGGCTCAGGCAAACCTTTACCCTGGTCTGGCCCGTTTTCCTTTGCGGTCAAAAAAAAGGGGCAGGGTAGTGCCCCAAAAACGGCCCGTCTGGGTCAAAGGGACCACCTTTTCCCTGTTTTTTGGGGTGTTCTTCTCAGGTCATACATACAGGCCTGGTTGAACCAATACCACAAGTCTGGCTCAGGGGACCCCCTTTAAACCTTTGGTTTTTCTTTTGCAGGTCTACATACAGGGGATTTTAAAAGCCAAAACCACAAGTCTGGCTCAGGGAAACCCCCTTTATCCTGGGCTGGGTGTTCCTTTCTGCAGGGATACATACAGGGGAGTGGGAGAAACCAATACCAAAGGGTTGGGTCAGGCAAAACCCCCTTTAAAACCTGGTCGGCTGTTCTAGCTGTTCTGCGCCTTTGGGTTTTGGGATTTAAAGAATCATTTAAAATTTTCGTACTTCAAAAAAATGTGGGAAAAGTAAACCCCCCGAATGCCCCCTTAAACTTTTTCCCCCCCTTAAAAAATTTTTTTTCCCCCCTGGTGCTTATCGCCCCAAAAGTTTTGGAAAGGGGACTGTTCCCTAAAAATTTCACGGTTTTATGCCGCCGGGCCCCGCCTTGGGCCGTCCCCCTGTCCCGGGCCCGCCATGTCTCTGCTGGGGGTCCCCCGTGCAAAGGGGGCCCCGAAGCCTGTTTTTTGCTAGGGACTTTGCCTGTTCCCGTCCCCGTCTTTTTGCTATTGGGGCCGTCTGTGCACTGGGGCCTCCTAAAAGGGGTGGGGCCGCCGGCGCTTTCCCGCCTATTTATAGTTTCCCGTTTGTGCACCCTTTCCCCCTTCACCCCCTGACCTCTGGCTATAAAAGGAAATTCTTTGTCCCCTACTCTGGGGCAGTTCATTGCAGTCCTTTGCGGGGTCCGCGCTTCCCCTCTTGAGTTGGCCCCGCCTCAGGGGCTGCTGTTGGAGCCTTTTAAACCCCCGGAATTTGGCCAGTGTTTTTTGGGCATCTGAGCTCCTGGCCGGGGGCCGTCCTTTTTGTCTGTGTCCCTGTAACCTCCGTGTTCCTGTCCCGTATGTTTCCTCCTTTTTCCCGCCCCTTTTTTCCCTGGTTTTGTACCTGATGTGTTTCCCCTTTAAAATTCCCGCCAAACCTGTGGTGCCCAAAAGTGTACGTTTAAAACCCCCCTGTAATTTCCCGCTGTGGCATGTTCCTGTGTTCCTGTCTCCACCCCCCGGATTCCCGTTTTTGCCCCCGGCTGTCAAACCGCAGGTAGCCCCGTCAGG
>JAODAL010077951.1:0-13091 GCA_025379985.1 Phyllomedusa bahiana
TTGTTTTAAATCGCCCCCCATTTTCAGCGCGGACTATGAATATCGTCACCACATAAAACATAAATAAGATGATGCAGTTTGCAGATCACGCGCGGTCGCCTGGTTTCTGCAGTGTAGTCAGTCGCCGGTGTCATACTTGCCATTGAGCACCAGGTGCTGCTATTCTTTATGTAATCTGTACAGGGATCGCGGCGTTTTGGGCCATGTTTACCCGTTTGTTTGTACGGGACTCGAATATCACAGAGATGCTTTGTGGACGCAGTGTGGGGGGGTCTTTTATCAAGGGAAAACTACTAAAAAAAAATAGAGACTACCTAAACTGTGATGTAGGAGAATCTTACTTATAGCCGCTATATAGAAACAGGTTGTCCTGTGGAGGTTTATATTAAACAAAAAATAACCTGGAGTTTAGCCTCCCCCTCTCTCCCCCCCCCCCCATTTGCAAAAGTGGCTGTACCCTTACTGCACAGGTGCCCCTCCTGATTAGCCTGACACAGTCCCACACCATCTCGCCTGCAGAGAAGCAACCTAGTTCCCTCATCCTCGAGCCAACTTCCCCAGGTATAGAGGCCGACACCACATCTCTCAACATTCAGTCCCCCTGCCTCTCCTGCAGAAGTGCAACCCATCGCCCTGATGTCCAAACCTAGGACCACTACGCCAGAAACACAGGAACGCACCACATCTCCCTACATTCAGTCCCCCGGCCTCTCCTGCAGAAGTGCAACCCATCGCCCTGATGTCCAGACCTAGGACCACTACACCAGAAACACAGGAACGCACCACATCTCCCTACATTCAGTGCCCCTGCCTCTCCTGCAGAGGGACAACACAGCGCCCTGATGTCCAAACCTAGGACCACTACTCCAGGTACACAGAAACGCACCACATCTCCCGACATTCAGTGCCCCGGCCTCTCCTGCAGAAGTGCAACCCATCGCCCTGATGTCCAGACCTAGGCCCACTACTCCAGAAACACAGGAACGCACCACATCTCCCGATGTTCAGTCCCCCGG
The DNA here is from genome assembly GCA_025379985.1 of Phyllomedusa bahiana. Lineage (NCBI taxonomy): Eukaryota > Metazoa > Chordata > Amphibia > Anura > Hylidae > Phyllomedusa > Phyllomedusa bahiana. The sequence continues at coordinate 1,017 of JAODAL010077951.1, forward strand.
CCCCTCCTGCAGAGGGACAACCCAGCGCTCTGATGTCCTAACCTAGGCCCACTACTCCAGGAACACAGGATTGCACCACATCTCCTGACGTTCAGTCCCCCTACCATGATGTCCAAGCTCAGGTCCTCTTCTCCAAGTACATAGACCTGCACCACCTGCAAAGAGGCAACCCAGCACCTTGATATCTAAGCCTAGGCCCATTACTCCAGGTACACAGGATCGCACAACATCTTCCTAAATTTAGCCCCCCTGCCTTTCCTGCAGAGAAGCAACCCAGCACCCTGATCTCCAAACCATTTCCACTACTCCAGGTAAAACAGGAATTTGCACCGCATCTTCCTACATTCAGTCCCCCTACCATGATATCCAAGATTAGGTCCACATCTTCAAGTACATAGACCTGCACCACCTGCAAAGAGGCAACCCAGCACCATGATATATAAGCCTAGGCCCACTACTCCAGGTACACAGAATTGCACAACATCTTCCTAAATTCAGTCCCCCTGCCTTTCCTGCAGAGAAGCAACCCAGCGCCCTGATCTCCAAACCTATACTCACTACTCCAGGTACACAGGATCGCACCACATCTTCCTACATTTAGTCCCCCTGCCTTTCCTGCAGAGAAGCAACCCAGCACCCTGATCTCCAAACCTAGACACACAACTACAGATCCCCACAATCGCATAACGTCTCCCAACATTTAGTCCCCCTGCCTCTCCTGCAGAAGGGCAACCCAGCGCCCTGATCTCCAGACCTATACTCACTACTCCAGCTACACAGAATCGCACCACTTCTCCCTACATTCAGTCCTCCTGCTGAGGAGCAAACCCACCCCTGATCCCCAAAACCTGGCCCAAACTACTCCAGGTAACCCAGATCGAAACCACATTTTTCCCAACTTTCACCCCCGGGCCTCCCCTGCATTTTGGGAAACCAGTGCCATGATGTCCAAGCCTAGGCCCAATACTCCAGGTAGGGGGTCAACGTGCGCAATGGACCTCCTGTAACTTCTTATGGCACCAAAAATCCTCCCTCAGCATGGTGGCCCATTCTCATCATTACGTGCCTCCCTCTGCCAGTACCTGACCCCTCCATGCCCATACCTGTGTATTACCTTGTAGTTGGCAGCCCAGGAGACTGGATTGCAGTCCAGCATCGCAGCCGGCCCTTTCACAATACCTTTAATAAAACACAGTGTATACACACAGAGCATGCAAAACTCTCAGATGCAAAATGTCCATTTGAAGTGATGGACAATTATATATAGAAAAATACAGTCCTGCAAGGTAAGTTCCGTCAACAGCAACCGATTGGGGGTTTCCATAATAGTGAGAGGAACAAACAGTGGCGCTGACAATAGAGCTGGTGCTGATTAAGGGAGCAGTTTCCCTTTAATATCTCCATGAAAATTATGAGAGAAGAGAAACCGGGGACATTACCACATGAAATGTCGCAATTTTCACTTCCCTACCACTGTCTGCAGACTTCATGTTTATCCGAGCTGTAGACATCAGGTCATTGCTCTTATCATCGGGAAGTAATACATCAGCGACCAAACACTAACACAATCCGCTATGATTACTGCCTCCTCGAATATGCCACAGCCCCTGTTCACAGACCTCCTCATCTCTCCATCCATGTTACCCTCATCTGTCCTTCATCTCCAAACCTTCCTTTCAAGACCAGCACAACCATTCTCTACCCGACTGCCACCTTCTAACCCTCTGCTTCTCCTAATCCTGGCCCCCTCAGCACAACCCACCCCTTATCGCCCTTTTCTAATCTACCGACCACCAACAACTCTTTGACTCCTTAAATCTAAGAGCAATTCACTTGATTCCAACTCCCCATGTTCCTCTCCGGAGCTCTGTGGAATACAAGTTCATCTCACATAACTTATTCTCCCTGGGTCTGACAGAAGCTTGGCTACTGTCCTCCGACATGGCCTCCACATCTTCATCTCGTATAGTTTATTCTTCCTGGGTCTGATAGAAGCTTGGCTACTGTCCTCCAAGATGGCCTCCACATCTTCATCTCGTATAGCTTATACTTCCTGTGTCTGATAGAAGCTTGGCTACTGTCCTCCGACATGGCCTCCACATCTTCATCTCGTATAGCTTATTCTTCCTGGGTCTGATAGAAGCTTGGCTACTGTCCTCCGAAATGGCCTCCACATCTTCATCTCACATAACTTATTCTCCCTGGGTCTGATAGAAGCTTGGCTACTGTCCTCCGACATGGCCTCCACATCTTCATCTCGAATAGCTTATCTTCTGGGTCTGATAGAAGCTTGCTACTGTCCTCCGACATGGCCTCCACATCTCACTCACATAACTTATTCTTCCTGGGTCTGACAGAAGCTTGGCTACTGTCCTCCAACATGGCCTCCACATCTTCATCTCGTATAGCTTATTCTTCCTGGGTCTGATAGAAGCTTGGCTACTGTCCTCCAACATGGCCTCCACATCTTCATCTCGTATAGCTTATTCTTCCTGGGTCTGACAGAAGCTTGGCTACTGTCCGCCAACATGGCCTCCACATCTTCATCTCGTATAGATTATTCTTTCTGAGTCTGATAGAAGCTTGGCTACTGTCCTCCAATATGGCCTCCACATCTTCATCTCGTATAGCTTATTCTTCCTGGGTCTAATAGAAGCTTGGCTACTGTCCTCCGACATGGCCTCCACATCTTCATCTCGTATAGCTTATTCTTCCTGGGTCTGATAGAAGCTTGGCTACTGTCCTCCAACATGGCCTCCACATCTTCATCTCGTATAGCTTATTCTTCCTGGGTCTGATAGAAGCTTGGCTACTGTCCTCCAACATGGCCTCCACATCTTCATCTCGTATAGCTTATTCTTCCTGGGTCTGACAGAAGCTTGGCTACTGTCCTCCAACATGGCCTCCACATCTTCATCTCGTATAGCTTATTCTTCCTGGGTGTGACAGAAGCTTGGCTACTGTCCTCCAACATGGCCTCCACATCTTCATCTCACATAACTTATTCTCCCTGGGTCTGATAGAAGCTTGGCTACTGTCCTCCAACATGGCCTCCACATCTTCATCTTGTATAGCTTATTCTTCCTGGGTCTGATAGAAGCTTGGCTACTGTCCTCGAAAATTGGCTCCTGATCTTCTTCTCGTTTACCTTCTTCTTCCTGGGTCTGATAGAAGCTTGGCTACTGTCCTCCGACATGGCCTCCACATCTTCATCTCGTATAGCTTATTCTTCCTGTGTCTGACAGAAGCTTGGCTACTGTCCTCCAACATGGCCTCCACATCTTCATCTCACATAACTTATTCTTCCTGGGTCTTATAGAAGCTTGGCTACTGTCCTCCAAAATGGCCCACATTTCATCGTAAGTTATTCTTCCTGGGTTGATAGAAGCTTGGCTACTGCCCTCCAAATGCCTCCAATCTTCATCTGTATAGCTTTTTCTTCCTGGGTCTGATAAAGCTTGGCTTGTCCCCAACTGGCCTCCACATCTTCATTGTATGCTTATTCTTTTGGGTGAAAAAGGGTTTGGGAAAGTCCCCCAACATGGCCCCCACTTTTATTCTTTTTCTTTTTTTCCCCTGGGTGTGTAAAAAGTTTGGGCTATGTCCTAAAACATGGCCCCCACATCTTCATTCACATAATTTTTCCCCTTGGTTGATAGAAGTTTGGCTACTGCCCTCCAAAGGGCCCTCCACATCTTCATCTCGTTGCTTATTTTTCCGGGGTTATAAAGTTGGCTACTGTCCTCCCAAATGGCCTACTCTTCATCTCTATAGCTTTTTTTGGGGGTCGATAAAAACTTGGCTCGTCCTCCAACATGACCTCTCCTCTTGTTCTCTCTTAAGGCGGCCACCAATTTACTTCTGCTCCCAGCCCTGGTAGCAAATATGGCGGGGTTTGGGCCCTTTTTCTGTCAAATATTTTGTCCTATACACCTTCCCTTCCCTCCCCTTGCCTGTTTACGCCCCTCAAACCCTCCTTGTGGCCGTCATCTACCGACCTACAGGCCCCCTTGCCTTTTTGGCCACTTCCCCCCCTCTTCCCCATTGAACCCCAACTACTACAGGGGAGTTATATGACACATCCCCTATTCCCAACCCTACTTTTTTTCCTTCTCCTTCAGCCTCTTGGAGTGGCACAGCTGGACCTTGTCTTGACCTGCCTCTGGTCCTAATCAACCAATTCAAACTCTTCTCTTCCCACATCTGACCACAATCTGGTTACTTTCCCCTTTCCCTTCACCTGCCCCTCCTGTTCTGAGGGTCTGGGTTACTTCAACGCCCGGAATGAACCTGGTTCGTTGTGCCTCTATAATAGGAGCACAACCTTATTAGCTTGAATAGACGAGCGCCGGGGGGCCCGCATTTTTTCTTCTGCATTCCAGTCACTCATAACTGTATAATAGGCTCCATTGTACATATTATTTCAGAATGTGTTGCAATTTGGACCATAGAAAAGTTCTGTCTAGATGATTTTGTGCTAATCTGTAAATAAAAAACCCATTGAAAGGGATAGGCGTCATGAAAAATAATGGGTTTTTTTTTTAAAAGGGTTTTTTCCACAAAGCATTTTTATATTGCTTTTTAAAACTTCAGCTTTCATTGTGCTCAAAAGGGGGGGTTATGATTTTTTTGAACTGCTATCCTGTGGCCAGCAGGCTTGACTCACCATGCCTTTTCCCCCCAGTGTTTTCATCTAGTCAAACAAAATTGTTTAGTAAATAAAAAGTGAGTAGCTACAATGTAGCTGAGGGTTCATTCTGACTTTTCAGCATGTCCCAGGTTCAAATCCCAAAGTATAATTTTTTTTTTTTCCAATTCACATACCTGTTGAGTTTTTTTTTTTTGCATGTTTGACTAATTACTAAGAGTACAAGGATGGGAGTAGAATGACAGCACCGGGGGTTGAACATCGTCAGCAGTGAGTGTCTGCGATTATGGCAGGGAAGGACTGACAGTAGTCCCGAGAGGAGACATGATGTCTGAGCATACTGAGGAGCTCTCTTCTTGGTCGTATCCCTGGAGATAGCTGTAAAAAATGAATCCTAAAGGGGGCGCTAAAAAAAAAAAAGGGACAAATTTTTAATAATAATGAAAAATTTTTATTTTTTTAAATTTTACTTGGTGGTAAAACCACTTTAACCCCTTAACAACCCCCCGCCGACTTTTGACGTTGCTACAGACGTTGGGGTTTGCAGTGTCCGCTCCCTGGCGCGTAACCCTTTAATTGTCGCGGTTCGTGACCACAGCATAATGAGAGGGCTTTCCCCTTTTTAGGGGTCTGGTCTGGTGACCCCCACAGAACCCTGCCAGTCACCCCGGAGAATCTGTGTAAAAGCCACCGTCAGGGAGAGGTTTTTGGGCCCCGATTGTGCGGTTTTCGCAGATTTTAAAGTTTGCATATTGAATGAAAAAAAATTCTAATGTAAAAAAAAAAATGAAAGCAAATTTTTTCCCCTTATGGGTTTTTTTGTTTTAAAATATAAAATGTAAAAAAATAAAATAAAAAATTAAAAAAAAATAAATATTAGTAAAAATTTTTTTTGATCTTTACCAAAAGAAAAATTACACATATTAGGTATCCGTGCGTAATAACCGCAGAATTTTCGAAAGGTTTTAATTTGAAAAGTGAATGGGGTAAAAAAAATTTTAAATTTAAAAAAAAAATTATAAAAAAAATAAAATTATGCAAAAAATTTATAATGAATTTTTCCCCCAAAAATAAATTGCCAAAAAAAAAAGAGGGGGGGGGGCCCTACAACTGCGTCATTTGGAAAAAAAAAAAGTTTCACTGTAGAAACGCAAGGAGGCAAAAACTAAAATAATGTTCTGGTCATTAACTACTTTTCAGGCGTTCGACTTAAGGGGTTAATGAACCATAAGTTTCCATCTTTGACATTACAAAATGTTGGGCGGTATGCTCACTTCTGCTAAACAGGATTGCTTTACCACTCTCACATCTTCTCTGTCTCACAACCCTAGAACACTATTCAACGCCTCCAGCTCCCTCCTCCGTCCCCGGGGTCTCTACCCCCCACATCTCTCCTCTAAGTGGAAGATTTTGCCACCTACTTCATGAGCAAGATCAACCCTATCAGAGAGCTGCAACCACAGTCCCTGCAACCCGTCTGTACATCTGCACAATGCCCTGCCCCCATATCCTGCTTCTCCACCATCACTCACACCAAGCTTACTCTCCGAATCCCACCTCACTACCTCTCCTCCTGACCCAACACCATCCCACCTCATCCCGGTCCTCACCAGAGGCGTAGCTAGAATTCCTAGGACCCCATAGCAAAATGAGATGGGGCCTCATCACCTAATGACAGTAAACTAAAACAGCAGCATCAGTGACCATAACTAAAGGTATAAATAATCCCGCCATATACCGAGGAACCCACAGAGTAATGGTGGGGAGAAGAAAGACAGCAACTACTAGTTCCCTAGATAAAGCAACCATGTTCTTGTACCTAAGTGGGGCCTCCTCAACCTCTGGACCCTAGAGCAGTCACTATGGTGCTATGCCTATAGTCAGAGCAGGGACGATGGGTAGGAGAAGGTAGGCGCTACTTCATCCCAGGCAGAAAATGGGGGCACAATTTTCCATTTGGAGCGAGCTGAATTTTCCATTTGGGATGGGGCACCATGTGCCTTATTTACCTAGGCACCAGAATAGCCCTGGCTATAGTTACACCCATGACCCTCACCCATATCTTCAACCTATCACTAACTTCTGACCTTTTTCCTTTCGAACATGAAACAGTCTTACCCGTCCTCGAGAAGTCGCCCATAGACCCGTCCTCTTTATGCAACCATCGCCCCATCTCACTCTTCCCATTTGCTTCTAACCCCTTATCGACTTTACGTCATCAGGAGGTATGGGACGGGCTCACCCACTGAGTCTGCTCCACGCGCGGTGGGGGTCGGCTGATTATTACCGCTGACACTTGCTGCTAACGGATCTCTACTGTTTAACCATTTAGATGCCACGGCGGTCACAGCTGCGGCGTCTAAATGAAAAAGGAACGATGCTGTGCACCATCCCTCACTCCGAATGCCCCCACGGAGATTGCAGATTGCCGTCCGGTTACCAGCTGGAAGCCTAGTAAAGGTTTCCATAGCTGCCATGTAAGTGCGTCAATTACTTCCTGCTTGAGCCAGAAAGTAAGGGGCCGTTTACACGGCACAGGACAAATACTGGTTAATTTATCCGAACTCTATTTGAACGGTTTATTTGAACTGTTTTCAGGCCATGCACAGGTCGCTGGGGAGCGGCTTTTCTCTGCGATTAGCAGAGAAAAGCCCTCAACCTTCCCATAGACATATTCATATTCCGATCGAAAACCAGTCGGAAGAATGAACATATTCTATGTTTTTCAGGCGGCCGGTGGTCTGAAAAACCCGCCGGTCGGAAAACTCGTGCAGTGGGGACAAGAACTAATAGAACCGCCATCTTGGTACTCCCTTCTGCACTATCTAGGTAATGTAGAAGGGTGTACAAGCAATAGTGCCCTATACTGGTCAAGTACCCTAAGGAGGATTGCATGTAAAAGTTAAAGAAAAAAAAAAAAACCTTCAAAAATATATAATAGTAAAAAAAAAAAAATTAAGAGTTCAGCGCACTCCCCCTTTCACCATTTCACAAATAAGATTAAAAAAAATAAAGTCCCACATATTTGCTATCGCTGCATTTGTAAAAGTCCGATCTATTAAAATATAACATCATTTGTCCCGTACGCTGAACAACGTAGAAGAAAATAATTCCAAATACTAAAATTGCGGGGTTTTTTTGTGGTAATTTTATTTTAAAAATTGGAATAAAAAGTGATCAAAAAGGCAAATGTATCCCTAAATGCCACCAATTAAAACCACACTAAGCCCTAACTCAGGTCCATAGGTGGGAAAGCAAAAAAGTTATTGGTCGCAGAAAATGGCGTTGTGGCGCAAATTTAAGAAATAGAGAATGTTTTTAACTTTTTTTTAACGTACAAAAAAAATCAAAAACCCACGATTTTGGTTCAGGGATGTAGACACCTGCAGAATAAGATAAAATTTTTTCATAAAAAGTAAATTATAAAAAAAACCCCCCCCAAAAAACAGGCGCAAGTAGTTTTTATTCACATTCCCCCCATTTTTTGGGGTTTCCCCCCATATATTCATGGGAGGTCAATGAGTTTTTAGAAAGTCCATTTATCCCAAAAATAAAACCCCCCATATTTTAAATTAGGTGGAAAAAAAAAAAAGTTATGACCTGTGTGTTCTGGGGGGAATTGATCAAACATGGACCCCCGTTTAAAGCGAGGGCACTGCAAAGTTACATCTTGTTGGGGGGAACTCCATGCAGCAAAATTATCTCAAAAATCCTCAGCTCCGAGTCTGACCTGAGGCGCTCGATACAGCTGCGACTTGAGGTTCTTTCATTGATGGAGAGAAAGCATAAACGATTTCGTCCAACCAGAGAGGTAATATTTTATGAATGGAGCAATAGGCCAGGCAGGTACTTCCCCCCCGTGGTTGCGAGAGAGGAAAATTCCTTTTTTTCCCCACAGATAAAAGGCTCCGAAGGGTAAACTAAAACTTTTGATGGACATCCGTTTTTCAGGGTATACTCAAATCTATATAACTGCCAAGACGTTTAAGGGACTCCCCTCAAAAAGCTTATGCAGATTTTCAAATGTTTTACAAAAAAAAAGGCCTCCCTTATCCCGCTAACTGCTCTCTACCCTTGAAAAGCTTTCTGCAAAAAGGGAAATCCCCCCAAAAGCAATTTCCCTTTGGGGGTCAAAGCCCAGGGCCTGACGGCTTTTTCCCCCAAATTCTACAAAGGCTGAAGAAAAGCTCCCCCAGCTCTCTTGGCCAATTTCAACACCCTGTCTAGAGATCACTCATTCACATATTAAACCAAAAGAAGGGAAAACCCGGCCCTGGTCAGAGCTATAGGCCCTATCTCTCATTAATACTGCGCCAAGATTTTTTGCAAAGTTTTATAGCGATGCGCCCCAAACCCCCCTTTTGGAAGACCTCATACATTTAGATCGGTGGGCTTTGTTCCGGCAGGGAGGCACGAGACCGTTTTGAAAACCTTTCCCCCATTAATATGTACATCGCCTCAAAATCCTGCATCTCCCCTCATTGGACGCCCCAGAAGGGTTTGACCGGGAGATTGGCTTTCTGTGGGGGCTTGTCGAATTTGGGCTTGAACCGGTCTTCTTGCAAAAAACATGGTCGTTAAATCACCGAAAAAGGGGAAAAAAATTTGGTCAATGGGTCCCTTTCCTCCCCCCCCCACATAGCAATGTACCCGGCAGGGTGTCCCCTTTCCCTCTTCGTAGCCCCGACAATGGAGGTTTTTTTGCAGGATATTTTTTCTAAGTTTCCATAAAAGGGGTTAATGTATGAGTTACAGGTTTAAATTTGGGTTTTGCCGAAAACTTTTTTACATTACTAGCCACTATATCTGGCCATCAAATTTACAGGTTGGCCACATAGGGCATTCAGTAAACATAAGGGGAACATGTCCAAGAGCTGGGGCTGAAAACTCAGGGTTTCCCGCTAGGGGGGTGACCCGTTTTAGGGGGGATACTATTCTCTTTGGGGTCCTCGTCCATAAAAAATTTTAGGGGGACAATACTTCGAAAGTCAGGGGTACATTTGATCTTAACTTTCCCCCGGTCACCATTCAGGGAGACCCCTCCAGGTGGGATGGGAAAAAGACTTGTCTGGTTGGGTTGTTTTAAACTCCCCCAAAAACCCCCCCACGTTTCTCTATCTCTCCCAAAAAAGGCCCCGAAGTGCTCCGAAAAACTTTCTTCCATCAGTGAACAAGCTTGTTAACATTTTATATGGGCCGGAAAAAACCCCAGGGTCTCCGGCCACACTAATAACCCCCGAGCTGAGGGGGGTATCTCTCCCAGTTCGGGGAATTATTTGGCAGCAAAGCAGGGATATTGGCGGTTTCCAAAATTTTGACCCAAAATTTATGGGTGAAAAAACTGCGTTGTAGGGTTGCCCGACGGTCTTTCTCCCATGGTTGCCCCTAAAATATACCCAAAAAAAGTTGCTTAATCAGATTCCATGTTTGTAAAGCTACTATCCTTGCCCAAGAGCCCATCCCCCCTAATGCACTTTTTTCCAGACGGGGGCCATTTCATCCCATTAGGAACCCGGGGCGTACCAGAAACCCTTGAGAAAATGTGGGGCTGGGTTTGGCGGTGCCAGGGGGTTTGCACTAATGTGGATTGTCGGGGGAAGTGCTCAAACATATCTGGAATGGCGGCCCCCCTCTTGACAGGGGAAATTTGTGGCTTACTACTACCAATGAGAAGAGTCTGCTCTGCTTACAAGGCGCCGCTATGTTCAGTGAACTCTTTAGTGTTTGAAAGTTGGTTTTTTTGCGATGAACGTTCCCCCCTGCCTTCTGGGTCTTTGTTGTTGATTTCCAAGGGGCGCACCCCAAAGGTTTGCTTACCCCCAAAAAACGGGGGAAGGACCTTCAGGGGCTTTTCCGGATAGGTTGGGTAGAAATTTTTGCTCGATAGGGGGGCCCCTGTCTCAATAAAGAGCAAGAAACTTAAAATTTTAAAATTCTGTCCGTTTGGGAAGGGTCCCCGGGGCTATGCATACTTTTTCCTACAGTCCCTAAACCTGTTGGCGGTACAGTGTGGGTGGGATCCCTGCTAACCCCTTTTGGTGGGAATGTGCGGGGCTGCAACCTTTTTGGTGCAAGGTGATTGATTTGATTTGATCAGATTTGTCAGGACCCAACAAGGGTTTGGAGTACAGCAATGCTATTTCTGATGTGTGCCTTTGAGGCTGCAATAAGGGTCCCCTTTGGGTTTTTTTTTCGGAGACTCTTCCATTCTTGTAGTGGAGAGGCTATTGAGTTAAAGAAATCTTGCTTTTTGTCACTTGATCAGAACGGTATGCCTATTTTCATTTCTGCATTACTGAATGTTGGTTGTTTGCCTTACGGTTCATTGTTTTCAAAGGCTTAAAGGAGACAACCCTCCTTGATAACATGTTTGAATGATGTGTTAGAAATACCAAACACTGGTTCCTTTTTTGTATTGATCCCTAATTTCCATGTGTGTGTACCACTTCTGACTACGGCAATAAGGTTTTCTTTGAATGACAAAAAAAAGTTATGACCTTTGAAAAACAGGGAGAAAAAAAAAAATTAAGAGCCAAAAAATTATGACCATGCAGGGTTTTTAACAACCCTATCCCTAAAAGTGCTTCCTTTTTCTTCCTGGTAGCAGCTGAAGATGGATTTTCACTGAGATCATTGAACTGATTTGTCCGTTTTGTGCCAGGTTTTTTTTTTTTAAGTGGGGGTGCAGGGTACAGGGGTTAAAGCTCAAAACCCCGGTAATAAACAGTCGGTAAATTTTTGCCACTTCCCCGGGTACTTGGTGGGTACATAAGGTGTGTGATAGGCTGTCTAGAAACCAAAGTTTTAGTTGCTGTATGTCTTTAAAAAAGGGGGAATTGGGCAGGTTGTAGAAAGACTGATTTTTTCGGTGTTCGCTATTTTTTGGGGAAATGCCAATTGGGGTCCCGATGGCGGTGCCCGTGGTGACGTGTTTTGTGGGGGACAAATGGCGAAATTAGAATTTAAAATCTTTATGGTGTGAGGGGAAAGTTGGCTCAAAGGTGCAGGAGGGCAGAGGACACAGAGTACGGGGGGCAGCCACACAACATGACCCCCCTGAGCGCCCCGGGGCAAAACGGTTGTCACTGGACCCAGCATTTCTGAAATTGGCCTTCACTGATTGGCAAAGGGTTGTCTTCCCTGATGAGTCACGTTTTCTCCTTTATTGAACTGATGGATGTTGGCATATCAGAAAGAAACATTAGAGAACAGACACCCTGCAACCATTGCTGGAAGAACCCCAGTGGTGGTGCGTGTTATGGTCTGGGAAAGGTTTTTTGGGCATTCTCTGGGCCCCTCATCCTGGGAAGGTGTGTAAAACCCAAATTGGGGATGAAACCTTGCGTACATTCATGTTGATTGTCTTAACTGGGACGGGTGGAATCTTCCCCCAAGAAATTGCGATGTGTCCTTTTAACTGCAACATG
>JAODAL010077952.1:0-13091 GCA_025379985.1 Phyllomedusa bahiana
CAGGGGTTTGCAGGGGCACCCAAGATGGCGCTGAAGGCTGCTGGAGTTAAAATGGTGACGGAATGCAGCAGTGTCTCACAGTAATGCGAGGTGGCCAGCCTCAATCTCCTAACCCGACGGGTGTTTGAATGCCGAGGGGTAAATGGCACAGGGTTGCTGCCAATCAATAATTTATGCCCGGTGGTAGTCAGGCCAGCGGCTGAGTAGGGATTGTATGAAATGGCGCCACGCGCCCGTACCTGCGCTGTGACCTGTGGGCTGACCCTCGCAGTCCTCCGCCACGTTTCCCGGGGCCACAGATGCGAGTGTCTTCACCTGCCGGCGCCGCCGGCGCAGAGATCAGCAAGGTATCTCTGCGCCGATCACAGCTCCATCAGGCCTGGCGGGAAAGTGCCGCGGCTTCTGCTGCGCTGCAGCCTCTGCGGGAGTCTCTTCTCACACTGCGGGTCCGCGGTTCTGCGGCACGTAGCGGCGCCCGACGGGTCTCAAAATGCTCCTCTCCCATAATGGGTACCGATGAGACGGATCAGGATAAGGTCAGTGGTCTTCTTGGGCTTATTTGGGCCGCTTTGCTGGAGGTCCGGGTCCGGAGCTCTCACAAGGGACGTCCGCTTACATTCCCGGCTAGGCCACGCCCCCTCTACATAATTTCTTATGTTCCTAAAAGAGAAATTTTGTTCCTTAGCAGCCTTGGTAAATATCCTATTCTACCATGACAAAGCTAAAGAGGGAAGACCTAGGTATTATTTTAACGCAGAGTCTATCCAAAGGAAAAAACAACAGACTGGTAACTTTTGGTTTGGGTTACAACCTTTTAACTGCTGCACATTCCCATAAGGCCTTATACACATGACTAATGTGGAGTTCACAAGAATGTAAAATATGCATCCTTATTACAGATCTCTTTTTCCAGGCTGCACTGATTTATATGAGGAGATTTCGGTTGTCATATGGCAACCAATGAAGCAGTCTGTCAATTGAATTATATAGACTTCCTTTGGAAATGTGGACTTGAAAACACATGGATGTGTGCATTTCTCCATTGACTAACATTTGCTCTGTATTATGGAACACTAACGAAACACAAATGAAAAATACGGTAGCGTACTCTAGGTTTCACTTTAGCCACAAAAAGCCTTCCTATATAGAGTTTGTTCATTGCAGTTTAGATGCTCTGCTGTGTAGAGAATTTTTGGAGAATACCTCCTTGGAAATGGTTTGGATAGTTAAAGGGGTATTCCAATGGTAGAAAATGCTTATTAGTCTGTTGGGGTGTGATGAAAAATAGGAGAGAGGAATACTTACATCCTGGACGCTTTGTTCTGCTTCCGCCGTCGCCCCGGTAATCATTCACATGACAGGTACAGGCAATCACAGGCCGCTTTGTTCTGTTGCCGCAGCTGTCCTGGTGATCATTCACATGACAGGTGCAGCCAATCACAGGCTGCAGCGGTCACATGCACATGAACATTACGGCCTATGATTGGCTGCACCAGTCACATGAACAATGAATTTTCAAGGCTACTGCTGGCATCACTGGGACGGTTGAGGCGACAGAACAACATCCAGGAGGCAAGTATGATTCTTCTTTTCATCATGTCCTGACAGACTAACGAGCATTTTCTTCCATAGGAACATCCCTTTAAAGAGTACCTAACACCTCCACACAAACACACAAAAATTGATAGTACATGAAATTATAAGACTTTTCTCAAATACATGTCATTAGCAATCCAGAGGATTTCCCTCAGTTTTACAGGAGTACAGGTTTTACTTTCACTTTGTAACTCGGGAAAATCTTATTATTCTGTTGGGAGATACCAACTGTGCAGGGGAAGCTGAGGGCATAGATGCTTGCACAGGGTAATCTGAGTCTCTCACTACATACAGTACAGCAGGCACAGCACACTGAGGACATAGTGTGATAGAGATTACCTGTTACTTCAACCTCCTCATCCATAAAAAACCGGCATCTATATCACACTGCTGCTGGTGTGCACATGATATAGACTTACAGGCTCCCCCCAGCACAGTGGATTCTACCAGCTCAGAAGCAGGAGATTTGGTACAAATGTCAACATAGTCATACATCAAGCTGTCATGTGCTGACTTGGCTCGACTTCAGAGCGGTCTTAAAGGGCCAGTGCTTTTTTAAAAAAAATTTGATTTTCCTAATGAAGCATATTTATGAAATTGTTTGTATTTCTTCTGTTACTTCATGAGGTTTCTCTGAAGGTGATAGGTCCTCTTTAAGGCCTGTAGATAATCCAAACCAAAGAAAAGAAAACAGCTCACCTCTTTTAGTATTCAACGATATACAGTCCACCGGTATGATGCAGTCATGGAGTTGTCAGCACGGCTCCGGGCGCTACCACCGTAAATTTGTAAAGCAAACGAAGGATGAACCAGCTTGGCACTCTCTCCAAATCAGACCCTGGCAGCAAGCTTCTTAAAAGCAAAATTCTTCTTTATTGAAAAGTAGATAATAAAAGGTGCATACAAGCAAAAAACATCCATATGGACGACCAAACGAGAGACACACAGAGCAAGCTAAGTCCTGCAGGTTGGTTGGACCGACGCGTTTCATGGTACCATGAGTAAGGGTCATGTGACCCGAAACGCGTCGGTCCAACAACCTGCAGACTTAGCTTGCTCTGTGTGTCTCTCGTTTGGTCGTCCATATGGATGTTTTTGCTTGCATGCACCTTTTATTATCTACTTTTCAATAAAGAAGAATTTTGCTTTTAAGAAGCTTGCTGCCAGGGTCTGATTTGGAGAGACTGCCAAGCTGGTTCATCCTTCGTTCTCTTTAAGGCCTGGTTCAAATCTGTGTTGGATGTTCTGTTAGAAGCCTAATAGATGATCAAATTACAGAAAAAATAGCACAGCATGTAGCACTATTTATTCTGTTAAAATGATGGACACCATGAAAAAATTCCAATGGACTACATCATAGTCAGCGGGAACCATTGGGTGCTCTTGGTGTCCGTCATGAAATGCATCTGGCACCACCATTATTTATTTTCTCTGTTCCTATGACAGGACCAAAAAATTAAAACAACACACAGAAGTGAAATGGACCTAACATTATGAAACAATTAATTACAGAGCCTCTTTAATGGTCCCATTTTAATCTGTGAATGCTGTTTGTTATGCTTTTGTTCACAATATTGACTTGATTATTTGATTTTGGGTAATAGTTTTTTTTTTTATTTTTTTAAATGTTCTAGAGGAAGGCAAAAGCATGCCCCTATGGAGGAGTTGGTAATGATCTTCTTTGTAGGTGATTCTGATATGAACACTTGGATCAACAACTCATCCCAAACTACCAGGGTAAATACATTAAGTAGCAATATGAACAGAGAAAGCAGAAGGTCCCTGCGCAATAAATGTGTCTCCCAGCTGCCCAACAGCTCATTCGTTGAATATGAATAAAATTCTGTCTGTAGTAATCAATCAATGGTCTGCTAAATTCTCTAGTGGAATTCAACCCACCTGTAATTATAAACGGCTATAATCAGTAAAATGAATGTAATCTAGTAGAAACAAGGACATTCTGTTCTTATTTTGAGTCTAAAATGAATCAGTTTTTTTTTTTGGTTTTATTGAAGCTAAATACTGTATATAGGCCCAAAATTAACGAGTGATCCCAAATCATGACTTCCTGATTGGCTGTATGCAGAACTTCCATATCAATGGGCCCTTTTTTTAAAATTTGATCAGGGCCTCTGACAGGAGTAGTGCCATTATTGCCCTGATAGTGCCTCTGTTGTTACGGGTCCAAACTCTAGGACCCCATTGGTCACTGAAATGAAAGTGCCACAGCTCTTGTATAACACAGTAGTCCCGTTGTAGTGGTTTTCGAAATGGAGCCGCTCTAGGTCTGAGGCAGTGCAAGAACTAAAGCCCTGCATTATTTTTTATAAGATGCATTCTTGGTATCTGGTCAGTGGTGACTGGAAACCCTTCGTTCTAGGAATCAGGGAGCAGTATATCATAACTTACAATTTTGGGAAAACATTTGTGGCTTGCCATGCTGAGAACAACATTTGCTCCATAGTTTACTGTGCTATTTTTTATTCCATATCATATTATTCCTATAATATTAATGCCATTTCTTAGTATAGTCAAACATTTAAAGGGGTTTTATTGCTATAAAGATCATATATGTAATAACAGGGAAAATAAAAATAAGTACTAATTAGTTTGCATTACCTAAATCATAAAGTATAGCAGCTAGGAGCTAATCTGTGCGTGTCTAGAGTTATTTCAACAGCCTGAGGTTTGAGCTACACCCCTTTTCTGTGATTGGCTGCCTGATATTTCATTCAGCCCTGTTGGGACACGCCTCCTGGATGGGATACACCCCCTGTGCTGTGATTGGCCGCCTGCACTTTCTTCCCCATGAGCTGTGTAAAATGAAAATGAAAATGGCTGCTGTCTGTTTCTGTGTTTTCATTGTCTTTCACTGCCCTCTGAGCTATGTAATAATGGCTGTATGAGCTCCTCTCTATGCCCCTTCTCCCAGTGATAGTTCTATGTGAAGGATCTGGGCAATTACCGAGTCTCCAGATGCTAGATTCTCTGTCCCCCATATTTCACAGCCTTATACACAGAGAGGATGTCACAGCTCTGTAGACCTCCTGTAGTGGTCAGTTCTCATGTCTACAGAGCTATCACCTCCCTCCACAACCTCCGTACAACCAGAACACCTACATTGCTGTAAACAGTTATACATACAGCCTGAAATGATGAAACAAATGTGAGAAATGCTCGCTGCTCCCCCCTCAGTTATCTGGCAGGAGGTAGCGGGGGAGCATTTGTTTCATCATTTCAGGCTGTATATATAACTGTTTACACCAATGCAGGCGTTTTGGTTACAAGGAGCTTGTGGAGGGAGCTGACAGCTCTGCAGGCAAGAAAACTGACAATTGCAGGAGGTCTTCAGAGCTGTGACATCTTCTCCCTTCCACTGCTTACACAGAATGATGATGTCACCAGTCTTCAGTGAGGGGAGACCCGTCTACTGGGAGGAGTGACCCGCCCCTGGATTTGAAGCTGTAAGAAAGAGAGAAAACTTAAGATGCCCACAAAACCCTGTAATAAGAAAACCTCTTTAACTATATTTTGAGGGGTTGTTTATCCCCATTGGAATAAAGCCTAACCATTATATAATAAAACATCTAACAACTCCTTATATACTTTCAAGTCCTCATCATTTTAAATATCTTTACTGTGACTGAATGGAACGTGAATTGAATGAAGATAATCCTCTTACCAGGACCCCATGCTGACCCAATTCACACAGTTATTTTGATGATTTGAGATGCATAAAACAATAGTAAAGCTTTATTTATATAGGAGTGGGCAAACCCATACATTATTGTTGCCATTATTGAAATACATGAATTACCTTTTAGTATTTCAATGTCATAGAAAGCTGCAGCAAATCTGGTTGAGCGGTGGGGCCCTGACCTGGTGTCAGTGCTGATGTAGGACTTAAGTTTGTTCCGGCATCTCCATAACTTCAACTCTCTGGGGTGAGTGATACGTAGCAGCTCTTCAAGGCTTGCAGCAGATCTGATCCTCTGTTCCAACTCATTTTGCGTCACTCCCTGTCAAGAACAATATGATTAAAGGGGTATTCCCGTTTCATTGATTAGCTTTAAACATGTAGGCAAAGGTAAATAAAGATTATTACCAAATACATTGTTGTTCTGATTTTGCTGCTCTTCAGAGTTAGGAGCAGGTCTTATCTGCTGCTTTTGTGCACAGGCCTCCCTAGTTATCGGCTACCTCTCTCTGTGCTCATTGCTCTAGCAGTGGTCGGAATGGTGATGTCACTCATGGAGAGACAACACCTTTGACTGGTAGGTATTAGTACTTGGTAGCAATGGTCAGTTGTAGTAGTTGACATATTATTCAGTAAGATCCTACTACATTCATGCGGTCACACTGAATAACAACATTCCAAAAACAGAAATGTAATTTACATGTTATTTAACAGTGAATTCTTTCCATAAATCCCTTTTCATAGCATACTTCCAGGAACACATTCCAAAATATACAGGGCATCTGGTCCACTTTAAAATTCTAAGGAGACTGATGCTCTCCTTGTGAAAACATGTATACTGATAAACAACAGGAATAGCATTACACAATAGTCTCCATGAATAGCGTTATGCAGTAGGTAAGCCACTCTTCTATTAAAAGAATATCCCCATTTGGGCATTTGGGACATTTATGGCCTAACTACAGCATATTCACTGGATATGCCATAAACATCTGATAGACCTATGTCTCTGGGACCCACAGTTGTCTTAAAGGGGTTTTATAGTTTAAACTGTTCGTGCTCTTGAGCTAATTCTATGAGATTGAATTAGAAATCCAGGGGCGAGTCTCTCCTCTCAGCAGGCGTGTCTCCCCTCCCAGGAGGTGTGTCTCCCCTCACTGAAGCTATGACATCATCATTCTGTGTGAGGCAGCCGAAGCAGAAGGATGTCTGGAGAGAAGAGATCTGCAGCCTCCTGGTATATGGAGGGAAGAGAGGATGTAACACTGTGTTATATGAGGGGATCTGTGAGTTACACAGTCAGTAATTGCCCAGATCATTCACCCTAGAGCTGGGAGATGTGTATAGAGCCAGCAGCCCTTGGTTTTACTTTCGGTTTCAACAGCTCAGAGGGGAGTAAACACAGAGTGTGCAGCAGGGGCGTTCCTAGGGTCCTAAAACATCCGGAGCTCGGGCCCTTTGTGTTTTTCTGGGTAGGGCTGGGGTCTCACGACATTTTTCGCGCCTCATTGTGAACTGCGGATGTTTTTTTGACAGAGAAAAACCTTCTGTTCCTGTCACTAATTTTCTGCACATCCCTAACAGATCCCGTCCATCTCCTCAGCAGTCACTGTACATTAAAAATCACCAATGACAAATTTACTTTTTCAGAACTTCTCACCTTCATATGACAATACCCCTAAACAGTCACCAAAATATACACCTACATATGGAGCAAATCTACCAGACAAGTGATTGTTACTAAAACCCTCCTACAAAACCAAGACCCAAAACTATTACTACTTAAGGCTCAAATAATCCTGCCAGACCCTGACTGAACGCAACCCCCACATGTGACCATCCACTGCACACAGGCCCTAGAGACATAAAATTACCGCCATAACAGGGACCAGATAGTGGTAGATACTAGTTTGTAGTAGACTCTGCAGACATAAGTGATTACACTGCAGTTTTCATTTAGTGACTCACAGGAAACGTCTTTTTGATCAGCGTCGTTCACTTTCCCTTTTTTTCTCCATCCGGTTCACACCCTTTATGCTGATTGCTCCCGGCCAATACTCTCCCTGAGGATTTGGACACAAATATCTTAGAATCCTCACATTTCCAGCAACTCCTTAATTATAGGGATTTGCAGTCCCCTCATTTAAAGGGATATAGGGCACTGAAGCAGTATATGGGCCACAGGCAGATATATGGGGCCACAGCAAAGGGATATAGGGCCACAAAGGGAGGTATAAGGGGCCACAGGCAGGTATAAAGGGGCCAAAGGCAGTATATAGGGGGGCACAGGCAGTATATGGGGCCACAGGCAGGTACATAGGGGCACCGAGGCATTTTAATGGAGCCACAGGCAGTAATGGGGGGGCACTGAGGCAGTTATAAGGGGCCACAAGAAGGTATATAGGGGGACCCGAGGCAGAATTAGGGTCAAACTAAGGGCAGTATATGGGGTCACTGAGGCAGTTTTATGGGGCCACAGGCAGGGATATGGGGGCCACAGGAAAGGGGTATGGGGCCACAGGGAGCATATAGGGGCACGGGCAGGCGTATGGAGGCCACAGGCAGTATATGGGGCCACGGGCAGTATATGGGGGCCACAGGCAGGATATGGGGGCCACAGCAGTATATGGGGCCACGGGCAGTATATGGGGGCCACAGGCAGGCATATAGGGGCCACAGGCAGGCATATCGGGCCCCAGGCCGGCGTATGGGGGCCACAGGCAGGCCTATAGGGGCCCAGGCAGTATATTGGGGGCCACAGGCAGGGATATGGGGCCACAGGGAGGGATTATAGGGCACAGGGAGGGGTAAAGGGGGCCACGGGAAGCATTATAAAGGGGCACAGGGAGTATATAGGGGCACTGAGACAGGGAAACACGTTAAAATAACAACATTCATACTCACCTTTAAATCCCCCGGGCCCAGCGCGCTCCGTCCTCTTTAGCCCGCGCTCCTCTGGCAGCTCCTAGGGCGCACGGCCTATGAGGCGCTGTGCGCCCGAGGAGAGGCAGCGTCGCGATGACATCACATCATCGCGATGCTGCCGGCTGAGGCGCACGGGGCCGCGGCGGGTCCTCAGCGCTGTGAGGACCCGGCAGCCTCACGGGGTCGGACCTGCGGGTCCGACACGGTCAGCGTGGCAGGGAGCGCGCGCTCTCCGCCCCGCAGAAGCCCTCAGCTGTGTGTGCGTCCAGCGGACGCACATGCAGCTGAAGAGCCAGTCGGTGCTCCAAGCCCACGGCAGCGGCCTGGAGCCCGGGAGACTCGGGGCACAGGGAGTTTTATTCGAGGCCCGAGCCCCGAATAAAACAGCCTAGCGACGCCCCTGGTGTGCAGGCAGCCAATCACAGCGCAGGGGGCATGACCGGGTGCGTTTCCTGGCTGGTGGCATATCCCAACAGGCTGAATGAAATGTCAGCCAGCCAATTAGTGAAGGGGGCGTGTCTAGGGGCGGGATCTGACCAGGGTGTGTCCCGACTAGCAAATCACAGAAAAGGGGGCGTGTCCAGACTAGCAGCAGCAGAAATAAAATACAGATTTACAGAAAAGCTCATATCTGCTAAACCAATAACTGAGGTAATGCAACCCAATTACAAAAATGCTTATTTTTACTGTCTCCAAATCTGAGACAGATCTTTGTAGCGTAAAACCCCCTTTAAAAGGGTATCCACTTACCCCATCCTTGTTTTTGCAATAGCCTCAGTGAACACACAGGTGTCTGCTCACCACCTCTTCATTTTTTTAAAAGCCCAAACTACTCCAAGAGCCCTTATCGATAAATTCTGAACTCCCATAGAAGAAAATAAAGAGAACTGAACTCTCCTTTCACTGTTGCTCTGCTACACATAAGCACAAACGGTAAGGGGACCCCCTGTTTTTTGGGTTTGACCGGGGGGGGGTTCCAAGATTTCGAAGGGAAATATTCCTTTAAATGGGTTGCCTGACAAAGATAACCACTTAGGGAATATGGACATTACACCTTTAGAGCTTGTCTATTAGCCGAAGTGGAGAGCAGATAAAGTGGCCCATCCATGTATTATATGGTTTCCCATTTAGTTTAAAGTTAAGCATATTCCATTTCTGTTGAATTTGCACACATATGGCCAAAATGAGGTTCCCCAGCTAGACCCATAGATCCAGCCCTGTTTCTGTTCAGAGGTTCAGAGGTTATCTTCATCAGTAGCATTGCTCAAATGGGGCCCCTGTTCAACAGATACAATGAACTTGTGATCTAATCCTATCACTAATCATAACCTTAACTGTAACCATAACCCTCATTTAGGATTAGGGTTATTTAACAGGTTGTAGAGGGTTAAGATCCCCTGATCCCCTTTCCAATATCACTTCAGGTAATTTCACCACATACTCAGTGTTATGGTAAGTGAAGTAATTTTGGGACAACATCTGATGTCATGTCTGGTTACTTTACCATAACATTAAACCTATGTTGAAGTAGCCAAAAGTGACATTGGACATTTGTAAGTTAACCTCTTAAACGACCCTAACTTTAGGTTTAGGAAAAGGTTATGGCTGATTTTTTGGCAAAAATTTGCCAAATATGGATTCAGACCAACGTGAACTGAAGCATTTAAATTCAGGATGAATTTGACCTGAATCCCAAGCACAACACTATTCATTAGACAAACTCCTTAAGTAAAAATAGAACATCCAATGAACGAGAGGTATAATTCATAAAATGAAAGTTTTATGTCCTGCTTTCCTACAGATCATACAGTCTGCGCCTATCAAGGGCATATTAAAATCTTTATTCTCTCAGCAGTATGTCTCCAACCTAGTTGGTGATTATTTTCAGATTATTAGAATGCCCGTAGAATGTTTTTTTTGTTTCATTTAAAATCTTACATCTGTTCATCATAACAATTTATTTCACTTCAACTATATTATTAGGTTACATTTTTGTAGCATTAGAGAATATAAATGTTCAGCAGAAAATCAAGAATAGTATATGGGATGGGGAGCCGACAAGAGTGCAAGCTCAACCAAGGAAAGCATTTCACATTAAAGCATGATAATCTGAGTAATAGATGTGATAGACTACATCAATGTATTTAAGTGCTCGATATAGATCTGCTTAACTTGCGGATTGTTCAATAAGGATCTATCTAATTTCTGTTTCAATCCTAAATAAGGTAAGAAGGATACTTAAGGATACTAATTTATTTCAGTTTGAAATGTTAATCTAGAATTTTTCAAATAACAAGATGGGCCATGTAAATTTTATAAAACTAAACAGTCTTTATTCCATACACTTTTAAAAACCTTTTGGACAAAAGCACATCAGAAAAATCGCAGCAGTCCTTAAAGATATTTTAAAAATTTATAGAGAGGGATACTTAATTTTGGGTTGCGGTAGACAAGTTCAACATTAGTCCCTAAAATCGGATCCAGCTTTCCGGGCCTTTTATTGTTGTGAACATCGATTGGAATTCGTATAAAACCTACGTGTGGGCACAGACCATCGTCAGGTTTCAGGACAGGAGAGGTATCCCCGAACAGGGCATTTTAGAATAAACAGGGCCGGGAAAATTCAACCTCACTAGGCAGCACGTTTCGGGGGTCCTCCCCTTTCCAAGCATGCGCGAAAAAACTAACACAGTTTTTAGGTGATTAGGCACCGGGAAAGGGAAAGGTAACTTCACAGCTCTAACAACGAATACCAATTAAAAACATTAAAAAAATCTTTAAAGAAATGCTTTGAGACTGAAGTTCTCATTAAGGCTTTTGGGGACATGTCTAAGGAAATGGATCAAAAGGCCTCCTTTGCAATACTTTTTTTGTATCGTTTAACATCCTTACAATAAATTTTTCAAGAATACCCCAACGGACCCGGGACAAACATGTTTCCATAACAAAAGGGCGTGCAAAGGGGATGTTTCACCAAAAATTTTTTTTTTTCTTCAGTTCTCAATTTTTTTCATTTTTAAAAACTCTAATTGCCTCCCATGGCTTGTGTTCAAAAGTCTTATTTTACTCATCCTACTTGTTTGCTATGTTGTTTTTTCCCACGGACCTTAGCTGTAATTCCCGCATCACTTTCACAGGAAAAACCCTTGATTTTAAATGGGATACCCCTTTTCATAGGGTGACGTACATAGGCCAAACTAATTTTTCATGGCCCATCTTGCTGTTTGAAAGTATTTGTACAGGGTTGGAGACCTGTTGTGGAGCCATTTGAGGGTTACAAAAATAAGTGACATATTCTTGCAATTTGAAATCTAGAATTTTTAACACTTTTATTTATCTTGAGAAAGAGCATTGATTTTTTTTTTTTTTACAGAGGTCATCATGTGGAACAAAAAAATGTGATCATTTTATAGTTTGTATCATAACAGATGCAAGCACTAATTTTGAGGTTTTTTGTAGTTTATTTTATTAGAATTTTTCCCCATAGTGATGCATTTCAAAAAGTATTTTTACATTACTTTTTTAGCTTTTTTTCTTTAAATTGTATTCATTTTTGTTTTACTTTTTTTTATCCTCATATCCTCTAAATCTGCCTTTTAGAGCAGGCCGGATCTTAAAAATAAAAAAACACTTGTTTCCCATACGGGACACTAGCACTGGGCTTATTCTGCAGTATCATTGGAACATGGTGGTGTGGAATAAGGCCCCTTAACGACTGCTGTAAAATAGGGTATTGGTGGTTGTCGGGGCTAAATATTAAGCAAATGATCTTCCATTACTGGAAAAAAAGTCCATTATATAGGAGGGACTTTAGGACTATAGGCATAAAAGGATGTATTAGTGTAGAAGCTCGGGAGAATGTCCTATACCGGTTCCTAAAATACAATATTTTTGGTTCGGGGACCCCATCGATGTTAAAACCCATAAAACTTATGAAAAAATGGAATTGATTCTACCCCCAAAATGTGTTCCCAATATAAAGGAGGTTTAAGAAATGTAAGCAAATAACTAATATAGGTATAAACAACCTCCTTAAAATTTTTTAAGCCCCGAAAGATTTGAAAGCTGTAATTCGTTTTAATTGAGGATCTGAGCTTCTTTGGATCATATACTTTGGGCCACATGTATGAAAAAAGGGTTTTGGCTAAAACTCCCCTTTTTTTTGGCCATAGGTTTTTATGGGGAAAAAGTGAGTTTTGACTAAACTTTTTTCATACTGTAGGATAATTACCAAAAAAAGGAATGGGGACCTTACCTGGTGCCAAAGGATTCTCATCCTGACCGTCAAGAAAAAAAGGAAATGTAGTACTGCCTATATATTAGAGAACCCTACTAGACCGCCACCGGAGTCTTATTTACTATACCCGATGCTTTACGATAAAATGTTTGTGATAAATTTGGTTTGGCTCCCCTCAACACTTGTTGCAGACGGGGGACATTGAAGAGTGAGCTGTTTCAAGATATACGGTCCCAGAAAGACCATTGTATGTTGAAAATATTGTGTCCGAAAGCCATTGTAAATTAAGGGATCACTGTAAAAGCAACTTTTCCCTCAATAAAGCTTGGCAAGTGCGTTATACATATATTTTATCTATAAAATACATTTCTGGTTATCAGGTATTTTTTATATGTGAGCTTTATGGCTTCATCTAGATTTTGAGATTCTAGATTGTAAGTTTATGCGGGCAGGGTCCTCTCTTCCTCTGTACCAGTTGTCAGTCATTTATTGTCACCATTGTACTTGTTTGACATATCTTATGTATGTAACGCCCCCCTCAAACGTACAGCACCCTGAAACTAATACCGCTCTAAAATAAATAAAAATAAATTCATACTAATAATAATATAATAATAATAATCTTTATTTATTTTT
>JAODAL010077953.1:0-13090 GCA_025379985.1 Phyllomedusa bahiana
TTCATTTAACCATCCCCCCCGTGGGACCCAGAGGATCCACTACTTTGCCCCGATACAGCACACAGTGGCCATTGATCCAGGCAAGATTTACGTCTGATCCCAGGTGCCAAGCTGCAGTGACCTGCTAAGTCCCCCTGCCAAGAGTACCTGTTTGAGAGGTTGCAAGACATTCTGCTCACCGATTTCCCCTGCCCCCAGGCCCTGACTCTCCTATGATTTTTAAGCAGTCTTTCTATGCATTTTCCACTGCTGTCACACTGTGATGGGAACCCCAAAAGTTGCCAGGGTTTCCTAACCTAGGTTACCATCCATCTGGAAATGATGACGCACCAATTTTCCTCAGACCAAGGTGCAAGGTGGCCTTTGTGGTCAGTATCCTGTCTGATGAAGCCCTGGACTGGGCCACCTCGCTCAGGGAGCAAGTGGATCCGATAACGGTAAACCTTCAGCTCTTCTTAGATGCGTTCCATAAAGTTTTTGAGGAAGCCGGGTGCACCTCCTCCACTGCACCTACTCTGTTTTGTCTACAGCCAGGCGAATCTACAGTGGGGCAGTACACCATACACTTTTGAACTTTCTCTGAGCTAGCCTGGAATAATGAGACTCTCATAGCAAAATTTTGGGAACTCTTGCGAAGTTTTAAAGACGAAGTGACCTCCAAACTCTCGGGACCCCTCTTTCCTTCATTTTTCTTGCTAGAAGAATTGACATCCATTTTGCCAAGAGGCATCTTGAGCTCCACCAACAATAAGAACCCTCCGCCAACATAAATTTTCCTTAACTTGCCCAGCTTCCAAGACCTCCTCTAAACCAACACAGTTTTTTTTGGATGACCCTGAAAGGGGAGGGCCCCACATCAAAAGGAAAATGCACCCCCCAGACGCTTCAGAAAAAACTGCTGGATTGTGGCAGCCCAAATTCACTTCCTGAAGGACCCGGTTTGCCAAGGAAACTTTAGTACCTAACTTCGTGGAGAGGGGTCCAGGTTTAAATACTTTCTCTTCTCTTTTGACCATCCCAGTCACGTTCTGCTCCCCATCTTGGGCCAAGTTTAAGTTTCTGCCTTCCTTGATTCCAATTCTTTTACATTTTTTTTTTTATAATTTTTTTTAAACCATTCCATTTCAACCGATAACTTTTAATTTTAAAACTCAGGTTATTACGGGCATGGGTAACCTAAAAGCATAGGGTTTTTTTTGTGTGTATGTATGCACAATTATTTTTTTCTACACTTTTTTATTTTTTACTTCTTTTTTTCTTTTTACATCCCATGAAGGGATAACTGTCTTACATCTTTTTTCACAATTAATAATGTATTAAAATATTCATATAAACAATACATTAAATCGATCATTTGACACAGGCAGATCAGGGCATACACAGTGTGCCTTGATTGCGGGTTGTTACACAGACACCGGGGGAAAAACTCTGGGTCCCAAAAGGACTGACCTCAGCCCATTCCCTGGGCCGGGCCCCGGTCAATTCGGGAGTCCCAATCACCCGAGAGAGCAGGGGAAAGACTCAGCAATCAAAGGGTTATGCACCAGGGAGCGGAGGTTTCCCCCCGTTTCCCCCTGTTTTGCAGAGCCCCTGTGCGGGAAAACGGGGCCTTTAAGTACACTGCCCAGGGTGGGGAAGAAAAGTGAATCCTCTGGCCAAACCGCAAGCGATGGCGTAAGCCACGCCAGGAAAGGGGAAAACCCAAAAAAAGGCCCCCGGTTTTCCCCAGAGCCCCCCCACAAAGCGGGAGGGGACTTGCTGGGGCCCGGGGTCTACCAGGTCGCAAACCCTGACGGATTTGGGCGGGCCGGAGGCAGCCAAGGGGGTAGCGTGGTAAAAAAACCCGTCGGGGCCGGGCCCCGAAATTTCGGGGACAGGCAAAAGGGGTCGGGAACAGGCGGGAAAGAATCGTGTCGAGGAACGGAAGCAAATCTACGGTAAAAGGGCAACAGAAAAAAGATTTAGGAAAGCTTTCCTATACCCTAAGGGCACAAAAGATCCGGCACAAGACTCGGGAAGGGCGGGCTTAAAAAAGGGGGCACGACCGGCAAAAACGAAATTTTCCGGGGTTCGCTCCCCTTTTTTAAAATTTCACAGACCCGGGCGCGCAATTCACCCTAGGGAGGGGGGACGCGCACCCGGGAGACAAGACCAGCAGGAGTGTGGCTGGGAAAATTGCAGGGACCCCCCGGCAGGTGACGGGGCCCGGGCTGCCCGAAAAGGGGGCAGCAGTCCCCGCCGTGCAGGGCCCCGCGAGTGTGCCTGCGACCCGGGACAGGGTTCGAAAAGGGGGCCCCCCCCTAACAGTACCCCCCCTTCCCGGCTTCCCCTCTTTCTGGCCCCTTGAAAGGAACTTCTGAATGAGGGACTTTTCCGGGAATATTGTCCTCTTGGCTCCCAGGCCCTCTTTTTGGGGAAACCCAAACCCCCTTAAAAGGGCCAAGGAAAAACCGTTTTACCTCGACCGTTTTCATATCTAAATCACCTTTTAACCGAAAGAATAGGTTGGCAATCGGCCTCAGGAGGGAGGACAACTACCCGAATAATTTGATTTTGGGAAAGGGACCTTTTTCAGAAGAGGGGCCCAAGGGGCGGGCAGTGGGAAAAAACCCCCCCCCCCATGGGAGGAAGGCGGGAAGTTTTTAAATTCCCTTTTTTTAAATTTCGAAAAAAGCCCCCCTGGGAAGGGGCCCAAGAACCGGGGACCCCGCTTATACCCTTGGGAACCATAAAAACGGATATTTTTAAGGCCAAAAACCCAACCTTGCACCGGAGAGAAGATCGGTGGGGGTTTCTTCACTTTTTGTATACTTGTCCCTTTGGTGCAGGGGGAAGCCTGGAATAGAGAATGGTCGTCTGCTTCCGGGAAATTTCCAGGTCCGGGACCAGCTCCTCCAAGCGGGGACCCCAGAGGGTACAGAAATGGGAGGGGTGGGGGGAAGTCGCCCTCAGAAAAATAAAGAAAGGAAAAAGCCCCCCCGCGGACCCGAGTCCAAGGAGTTTTAGGAAAACTCAGCCCAGGGCAAAAAAACTAGCCCCAAATCATCCTGGTG
Source organism: Phyllomedusa bahiana (assembly GCA_025379985.1). Classification (NCBI taxonomy): domain Eukaryota; kingdom Metazoa; phylum Chordata; class Amphibia; order Anura; family Hylidae; genus Phyllomedusa; species Phyllomedusa bahiana. The sequence goes on from JAODAL010077953.1 coordinate 3,054, forward strand.
CCCCAGAGAAAAAAGGGGCGCAAAAGCAGCCTAGGGTCGGGTTAACTCTCTCCATTTGCCCTTTAGACTGGGATTTGGTGGGCCAAAGAAAAGTCCTTTTTCACTTGTAGCTGGTTCAAAAGGGAGCGCCAATCTGGAAACAGTTTTTAAAAACCCTGGTCCGAAACTATTTTTGTTTAAAAAGCCCATGCACCCCAAAAAATATGTAAAAAAAAAAAGACTGGCAAGGTGAGGAGCTGAGGGTAAGCCCGGCAAGGAATAAATGAAAACTTTTTTGGAAAAAACCCGGTCTGAAAACTAAGAGGGGTGTTTAAAAAACCAGAGGAAAGGGAAAGGGAACCCCCCGGAAAAAAACCCAAGGGCCAAGGGCCCCAAACACGGGAAAAGGGAAAGGTTTGGAAGGGGAAGCAGACCTGCCGGTTTAAACCCGGGGGGATTTTTCCCGGGGAAACGGGAAGGGGCAGGCCCCTTCCACAAACCACGAAAAATCCGGGACTAGACCCGGCCCCCCAGCAAAAGGAGAGAGGGAAGGGAGCAAGCCCCTCTGCACTCCGGGTGCCCCGCCAAAATGGAACCAATAAACCCCAAAAAAGAAAATTTTCTTCCAAGACCGGACGAACGAAATGCCCTTCCCGGGGAGGAAACCCCTTGAAACCCAACAGACGCAGCAAGATGACCTTCTGGGGGGATAATGTCCCCGTAGAGGGGGCTCGTCCCCAAAGTCCCCTTCGAAGCAGGGGAAGACCCGTCGGCCGGGACTTTACGTTCCGCAGGGCAAAAATAAATTTGAAAAAATTTAAAAAATTTGGGAAAAAGGGGGGGACCAACGACCCGGGCGTGGATTTAAGCTTTGACCCCGCTGGAATATAACGGGTTTTTTTTAGGGAAGGGGTATAGATGTTTACGGGTGATGAGCCCCTCCAAGCACAGGCGCAGAGGCGAAGGAAAGATTTTAAACTTGGTGAAGGCTTCCTCTGCCCCCGGGTGGCCAAGCTTTGGTTGGGTTCTTCTTGGCCCAGTGCCATTTATGGAGATCCAGCGAGGAGAAATTTTGGAAAAAATTTTCCCCTGTAATAATGGGGGGAACCCCGGGAAAATTTTCTGAAAATGGCTGGAGACCCCAGGGGGCGTGGCCACTGTAAAAGGGCCAACAACTTAGCGGGGCCCATCTGGGCCCCCCGGGCCCGGGTTTTGGGCCCTTAAACTTTCCTTAGGCCTTCGTAAAAATTTAAAGGGACTCAAGATCGGGGAGAACACCAGAATATCTTTCCAGTAAAACGCCCACGGCCCCCGGTACGGGAGGCCGGGAATTTTCATTGACAAAACTTGGAAGACAGCGGGGGCATTGGCAAAAAACCGGGGGGCATGACCAGGTACTCGAATCCCCACCCGCGAGTTTTGAAGGCGGTCTTCCTTCTTTCACCCCACGTATCCTATGAGGTTATAAGCCCCTCGTAACCCCAATTTGGGTAAATATCTTGGCCCCCCTCGTAGCCGGTCAAAATCCCCCCGTGATCAGGGGCAGAGGAAAGGGGTTTTCTTTACCTTTATTTTGGGTTGAGTCTATGCAAGGATTGGGGTCCATCCTTCTTAAAAGGGGTGTATTTTTGGGGTTAAAAAAGTGGGGGGGGGAAATTTTTCCCTCCACCCCCATATTTTCCAAATTTCTCCCTCCCTCCTTCCTCCCCTTTCCCCCAAATCACCCCCCTCCCCCCCCTTCCCCCCTCCCCCCTCCCCCCCCTCCCGCAGTGAATTTGGCCCCCCCCGCAAACCAAGCTAGGAGGCCCTGAGGGAGTGCTGTGAGTTTCCCCCCTGGGGTTTTCCCCGGGAAAGAGTCCCTTATGGAAAAACATTTTTTGGGGAAAACCCGGGTAAGGTTATGAGGGGGCTCCAAAATTATTTTAAGTTTAGACCCAAACCCTGGGACTAAAAAGCAGCCCTGGCAATAAAAACCGCCCCCGCGCCCTAAAAATATTTCCCCCCCTAGGGGGAAATAAAAAATTTGGTCAATGCCGCAAATTTCGCTTAACCCCTTTCCCATCCCCCATCACAACTCCTTTAAAATTTTTTTATACACACAACAAATGACGAAAATAAAAAAAAACCCCAATCTCCCTTGTCACAATACGGGACCCCAAAAATGTTTTTATTGCACCCATACACCAGAAATGAAAATCACTCACGGCACCCCAGAGATAAAAAAATTACCATAAAGGAAGCCACAAAAAAAAAATTTTTAACAAACCCTGCCCCTTTAAAAGAAATAAAATTGCACATTGAACTTAAAAAAATAAAACGATGGGGGCCCTCCCCCCCAATCATACGGGTTGTCACTCGGGGGAAAAACCCTGTTTACAAAATAGAAAAGAGCACTGGACCCTTAGGGAAAAATACACTGAAACACTATAAGTCGGGTGCCCCCAACCTGGATAGCGTACATTTACGGTACAGCACGTGACTCGTAGTTTTTATAAAACGCAGAAAAAAAGATGAAGGGCAGCCCCGCCGTTCCCCCGATGAACGCCACAAAGGACGCCGGGGTTAATTGAAACTAAAAGGGTTTAGTCCTGGGTACCAGAGACAAAAAAGGAAATGGTTGTGGGGAAAGCGCTACGGGGAAAAAAAACCCCACCTTAATCTAAAAGAGTGTAAATTAAAAAGAATTTTTTTCACTTTGTTTAAAACCTTTCGGGGGAATGCAATCCACTTCCTCAGATGTTTTAGTATCAAATGAAAAAAAGCCCAGGAAAGCCTTTAAACACATCCTTTTTGGGAAACCCGGAGGCCTACATTGAAACATTAAGGGTTAAAAAATTGTTTCTTTTCAAAAAAAATGAAACCAATAAAACACAATTTTGCTACTTTCCCCCAAAAAAAAAAAAATTTCCCATAAAATTTTTTGTGCAAAAAAAAGGGAAAATGAATTTTCTAAAAAAAAAATATAATGAATGTTCTAAAAAAGATAAAATACTAAATTATTTTAACCCAAAAAATTTGTATGGGTATGAAAAAAGATAAAAATAAACAACTTAATAAATTTAAAATTTTCTTGTGTATTTTTTTTTATACCACTTTTTTAAAATATTCCCACACAGTACCCCAAAAGATTACAAAAACACACATTACCCCAGAGGATTACATTACCCACTGTACCCCAAACACATTACTCACTGTATCTCAGAAAATCATTCCCTTACACACCATACCCCAATATTACATTACTCCCCTTGTCCCCCCAGAGAGTACTTTTCCCACCCCGTCCCCCAGGTTTTACATTAACACTGAAACAAAAGAGTTAACAACCACTGTCCCCCAAAAATTTAAGTTTACACCCCGGGTCCCCCAGAAAATTAACCTTATTAAACCTGAAACCCACCAGATAAAAAATATTACACACTGCCCCCAAGATTACAAAAAAACACTGTACCCCAAAAGACTACTTTACTCACTGTACCCAGAATTTTTACATTCCCCCAAAAAAAACCCCCCCCCATATATTAATTACTCACTGAAACCCCCAGAAGATTACTTTAAACACTTGAAACCCCAGAGATTACATTACCCCCCGTACCACAAGATTACTTTAAACACACTTAAAACAGAGTTTACTTTAAACACACTGTATCCCAGAAAATTTTTACATTACAAAACCGTATCCCAAAATTTTTACTTTAAACTCACTGTACCCAAGAGATTACATTACTCCCCGCCCCCGGGAGTTTTACTTTCCCCAAAACTGAAAAACAAGAAAAACCTTACTCACTGTACCCCAGAGATTATTTTTAACACACCGAAACTCCAGAAATTCTGAATTTTTTAAATCGAAATCCCAAGATTACTTTACACACTGTACAACAGAGTTTAAATAATTAAAACCATACCAAAAGAGATTAAAATTACAACCCCCCTATCCCAGAGTTTTATATTGCACACTGTACAACAGGATTACTTTAAAAACACTGTACCCAAGAGATTACATTGAACACTGTACAACAGAGATTACTTAAACACTTTTCCCCAGAGTTTTACATTGCCCATGTAAAACAAGAAATTTTAACACCAAACCCCAGAATTTTACTTTGACACACGGGTACCCCAAACAAAACTACTTTAAGAAAAGGGTACCCAAAAAATTGTGTGTGTGATAAATACAAAAATTTAAACACAGACAAAACTACACACTTAGGGTGGGCTCACATGTTTTTTTTTTTTTTCGGGCACTGTCAGTGTTTTTTTGTTTTGGTGAAATTTTACGTTTGAAAATTTCCAAGAGCAAAACGCCCCCCGACTGCCCGCGCAGATTTCTCCCCCTTTTCCTTTTAGGGGCTGGTTTAGGGGGAAAAGCCTCAAAGAATTCTGTGTGGGCCCACGGGACTTTAATGCCCGAAAATACTCGAAAAAATTTGGGTGCCCATCTAAACAACAAAAACTGATTTTACATGGGGAAAAAAATTAAATCATTTTCCTTCAGATTGGACACCGGTTTCTGAAGCAGACCCCAAACACTGAAACCCCCAAACAAATCAGCATTCATATCTTCTGCATAAATTTGTACCCTTAAAGGGCCCGGTTCACCCAGCATATAGCGGGGCATATTTTGCGCTCTGCTATAGGGCCGGGTTTGTTTTAAAGTTATGGGGGGCTGGCCATTCCACATTTCTAAAAAGCTGCGGGGTCGCCCCTTTTCACTGTAAACTTCCCCGGTGCGTAATGCAGAGAAGAAGTGATATGGCTAGCCCAAAATGGCTGAACAGTATTTACACATCTCACATAAAAATACATACCCCATCTCCCTACTGGACTGGAAAAAAAGGTGAAAAATTTACTCGCTGGGGGACTACAGTGGCAAATTTCCCCGTGTCTTGTGTCTCCTTGTTCCCGGTGTGGCCCATTTTTTTCCGTCAACAACCTTGACTCTTCTGCCTGCCTCTTCAGGCCTATGATTGTCTGATAGATCTCATGCTGCTCATGCAGCCCCAAAAGGGTTTTTCCAACCTCGGGAAACTGTATCCTTTTGTTTTATCCCTAAATCCCAAGCCATGTCCCTCTATATCAAGAAAAACTTGCAAAATGGCTATTTCGGTAAGCCATCTTCTCCTGCCAGGGATGGGTTTTTCTATGTAGAAAAAAAGGATGGATCTCTTTACCCCTGCATAGACTACTGGGACTTAGATTAAATTACCATCAAGAACCAGTCTCCTTGATCTCTTGACTATCTTCAACAACCATGACCAGCCGTCTTCCAGGACTTTGCCAATTAAGTCTTCAGAGACCTCCTCACAAATTTGGGGGTCAAAGATATATCTTGATAAATAAAATTTTATCTTTTCCCCCGCTTTTCAATTTTAAACTGACCCGTCCTTGGGCCTAAGGAAAATTTAAATTTGGGCCAAACCCCCTCTAAAACCAACTTTAAAAATTTTTTTTTTAAACAACCTAAACTTCTGTTCCTCTTAGGGTGTCTGCAAATGGACCCCCTAAAGGGTCGCGTTCTTTTAATGGCCGCAACCTTTTGGGCTTTAAACGCTTCTTGGGCTTTAACCCAAAAGTTACCAAAAACAAAAAAATAAATTTCCCCCCGTTCTCCAATCTTTTTTCCCCTCATGGTTGGCTCAAATAAAAAAGAAAATCCCAAATCCCAAAAACCAAACCTCCTAAGGGAAAAGCTGCCTTTTTCCCCAGCACTGATTCCCAACTTGCTCAATCCGAGAAAACCCTTTTAATTGGAGGGGGATGCCTCTTCCCTTGGGGGCCGGAGCTGTTTTCACACAGAAGTCTCCTAAAGGCAAGACAAAAACCTGCATTTTTTTTTTCTAAAAAACCCTTTTTCTCTTTGGAAAGAAAAAAACCATTAAATTTTCGAAATTGCTAGCATAAAATTTGGGGCCCACAAAAAGGCGCCATTTTTTCTTTAAAAGGGACTTATTATCCATGATGAGTACCTTTACGACCCTAAGAACTCCTCTACCTTCAGACGGTTTTAAAACCCAGGTCAAACCTTTTTTCTCTTGAATTTTAAAAAACTTCTACACTTTAGGCCCCGCAAAAAAAAAGCAAGAAGGGGGATGCTCTTTCCCCCTTCCTCAGAAATTCGATAAACCTTTGACTTCATTTCCTCAGCATGTCATCCCTCCAAACACTTGATTTCTGGGCTTCCCCTCAACCTCCAACAGACTCCCCCCTTTAAAAATCTTCGAAAGTCCAGTCTTTAAAAAAAAGAAAACATAAATACAATCATGCAACCAATTAGCCCCCCCCCCAAAAAAAATTTTTTTAAAAAACCCCTTTTTATTAATCTCAAGGCACACTGGTTGGGGTACTCCATTCAAATGTCAAAAATTTTGGGCTTTTTTGTCCCACTTGTGCTCGCAAAAAGGGCCCCTTTTTGTCTCAAGCCCTTCATATTTTTTTCTGACCGGGGATTCCCAAATTGTCCTCTAAATTCCCGGCGTGCACCACTTTAAAAGGGGTTTTCCTTTCTGCAAAAAATTTCCCCAGTCCCCAAAATTCAAGAAAGAAGAGTGAAATCAATCCCTTTGGGGGCTATCTTTGTCATTTCTTTTTTGTTTAAACAGGAAAAATTTGGGCCGACCTCCTTTCCCCAATACTGATTTTGCTGGAACCCCCTCCCTTTTTCCCCGGATTTTTGGGCAAAAACCACCCCCCGCCCACCGTACCTTCCATCTCGGATGTTTCCCCGCTGGGATGCCCAAATTTTAAGAGATTTCCTGCATCTGGCAGCAAACCCCATATTCTATCCCAGTGGTAAAAAGGGGGGGTTTTTCTGCCAAGCACGCGCCTCAAAAACCCCAGCCCAAGCTCTTTTTAAACAAATTTCTGGGTTTCCCTTTTGATTTTTTGCTACAACAATCCTGTGGGCCACAAACTCCACCTTTTTCCATCCCCTGGGATTTCAAACTCCTTACAAAAACCTCTACGAAGCCCCTTTGGGCCTTGATTCATTTTTTCCCATCGGGTTTTCCTCTACTGTACTGATTTTTTGGTTCTACTTTTCAAAATTTAAGAAATCTTGGGGGGGAAACAGTCCCGGTAGGCCCTTTTTTTTTCTTATAGACTGGAACAGGTTTGGGCCCAAAGGGAGGTTGTGAGAGCCAGCGGAGAACATCAATTCCCTTGATTCCATCCACAAAACTTCCCCCAACAGCAATAAGAAGGAGAGGGGGCTTGGGAGGGGGGGGGGAGGGGAACCCGTCAAAAAGAGGCAAAAACAGTCCCCCTTCCTTTACCTTTTTATGTCCGTGGGCCCCATTGCTTTTGGGGAAACGGGAGGGCAAATTTCCCCCGCTTCTTTTTCCCCCTTTCTGTCAATGGATTTTTGCACGCAAACCCGCTCCATAAAGGTGCGCAAAGAGACTCTCCAGAAAATTTTTAAGAACCCCCGCACCTGTGGGTTCTTTTAAAAAAGGTTACTTCAAACCTGCTGCCGGGTTGCCACTTTGTTGGTGTAGGTTTTTTGACTGTAACTTTTTCTGGGGTTTTTTTATTCCCTTTGGGTTTGACCCAAACTATTTTTTCCGGGTTTTGCTGTGACCCCCCGCCGTCCCCGACATTAGCAAAAAATTTACCTGCTACGTACTGCCTGTCCCCCCTTCCCCACCCTTTCATTCTTTCCTACGGGCCAATCTCTATTCCCGGGCATACTTTTTTTAATGACCCACCCCGCTGTCACCACTTTTGGGCCAAGGGTTTAAGGGGAAAAAACCGGGAGTCTCTGGCAAACAAAGATCCCAAACCCCCCTTGGGTGGGGCTGGGAACCCCCGGGTTTCCTTAGACTCCACACCCCGAGTTTCATGTTATCTCTTACGGTGACCAGAGAACCATTACCCTTTCCCAAATTTTTAATTTTAAAAAAAAAGGTATGGTAATAAAAATGTAATTTTCAGACTCATATGGCATGTTGTCAGAGAAAAACGTATTAAAGATTTTAATTCAGAAAAAAAAATGTCAAAAAAAAATTCAGGCCAAACAAACAATCCATTTTTTTTAAACCAAAATTTAAAAAATTTTAGTGGAAAAAATTTAAAAAAAAAAAATGTTCCCTGAAAAACTTTTTCCGCTCTATCAAAACCCCTTGGTTTTAAAAAAAATTTTGGGAAAAAATTTTGGGGGGTTAAATTTTGTTGGGGCGAAAAATTAAACGACAAAGTTTTAAAACGGCACAGTTTTTTAAAGTTTATCGGAAATTTTTTGATCCGCATAAAATTTAAGGTTTAAAAACTGGGTTCATCCCTCCCATTAATATCGCGCCAATTTTTCCCGGGGCCTTTTTCCCGTAATTTTTGGCCCCCAGCAAATTTAGCTTACCCCGAAAAGAAACGGCTGAGATGTTTGTGTGACTTTAAAGAAAATTGGGGTGGGGGTATGGTTTTCGATTAAACGGAAAAATCACATTTACCCGTTTTACAAAAAACAAACCCTTTCCGGGTTTAGATCATGTCTGTCAGCTTTTCATAGCAGTAGGGCGTGCCCCCTGCCCATTTTCCCAAAAAGCTCCCCGAAATTTTTCTAATTTTTTCAAAAAAAAGCTCTACGGGGAGCTGGGGGTCCTTACAACTTTGTTGATCAAGATTTGAAATTTTAATTTTATTTTGGGTAGAGAATTTTTTATAAACAACTAAACCGCTTAAAAACATGGGGGGAAGTGGGGGGGGGGCCCGCGGGGGGAAAACAGACAAGCTCTTTAAAAAATTCGGATATAGTTTTACCAAGACTTATTGTAGACATTGCACTAAAATACTATTAATTTTAACAGTTTTTTAATTTAAATATTTCCCTGGATATTTTCGCAACCCCGAACTTATATTTGGAACACTCTTTTTCCCAGTAACGTAGGGCTCTTTGTTAGGTGCAAAACTCCACTTTTATTATCAGTAAAACAATTTTTGATAGGGGTTCCTTTTTTTCAAATTTTTCCCCTTCCAGCTTTTTTTTGATTTTACCACCTTGCAAGGTTTAAAATTAAAAATCCAAAAATTTTTTGTCAGCACAAAGGGTTTATAGGGCCAAAAAACCCTTTTTTTATCCGAATACATTTTAATACGTGTTTTTTTTTTTACTTTGGGGACACTAAAGCTTTTTTCATTAAGGGACCTTGCACTTAAAAAGTGAATACAGCAATTTTTAGTCACCAAAAGGTGGAAATGAAAGGGGCCAAAAATACTTTTATTATCTGAATACATTTTAATACGTGTTTTTTCACTTTGGCGCAGTAAAAGCTTTGTTGGGTAAAGCACTTTGCAGTTAAATGTGAAAACAGCATTTTTTTGTACCACAGGTGAATTGAAAGGTGCCCAAAAAAACCTTTTATTATCCGAATACATTTCAGATACGGTTTTTTTTCCCCCCTTTTTTTGGTTTATCAAGCTTTTTTTGATAATCCTTTTTTCAGTTAAAAATTTTAAAACCAGCAACTTTGTAGTCCCCCACAGGTTTTATAGTGCCAAAAAAAACCCCTTTATTATCAGAAAACATTTTTAGATACGTGTTTTTTTTTACTTTGGCGCAGGCCACTGGGGTTTTATAGATCCCCTTTCCCCTTAAATTTGAATCCCGAAAATTTGTATCAAACCCCAAGGGGGTACTGATAGGAGCCAAAAATACCTTTTAAATACCGTAAAACAATTTTAACATTTTTTTTTTTTTCACTTTTGGTCAGTTTAAACTTTTTGATAGATCAAATTTTTTTTAAATTTTTAAAAACAGCAAATTTGGGAGTCACCCCAGGTTTAATTTTAGGGACCAAAAAATACCTTAAAATTATCCCGTATTTCATTTCAACAGGTTTTTTTTTCACTTTTGGTCATTTAAGCTTTGGGTTATAAGCTAACTTTGTAGTTAAATTTTAATACAGCAATTTTTTAGTCACCACAGGTTTAAATTTATAGGGGCCAAAAAAACCTTTTATTTTTTCCCGTATACATTTCAGACGGTGTTTTTTTTTACTTTTGGGGCATCCCTGCTTTGTTCATAGATCTACTTTGCAAGGTTTAAATTTTGGAAAACACAATTTTATAAA